>JBBPRR010000423.1:0-24004 GCA_038093115.1 Hortiboletus flavorubellus
CTCCTGGATGACCTATACACGAATGAACAAGTATATGCAGAGCAATGGACACACTTCATGTCTATCTGCCTCGCTGATTGGACATCCAGTTTATCATGGGTACGTTGGCGTATATCCCGAGGTTGACGTTTTTGACATTTGAATGCAGAGCTTTCCGGTATTCATGTGAGTCAAAGGATACTCTATATGCCACGGGGGTCTCAAAAAGGAATGCTCAGAGGCAGTATTCTCCTTGCCAACGTGCGCGGTGGTACGATATCCGCGTCACTCCCATCAGTTTTCTCTTGCGCAGTCAGCATTGCCTCCGCATCTTGCCTCCACCTGAGACATCAGCCGCTTGTGGAATCAAGCGCATCCGTCGGCGTTCGTCGTTTCCCCATTTATAGCTTGCTCCCTGCGGCTGACATGTTTCTAGGCTCGCTACCTCCACTTCGCCAGATCGAGCACTATCGGGTTCCTTCCCTCATCGGTCGCGTTCAGTCTCCCGAGGGCAGGTTACCTGTGGGGAGTAAGTTTTCTCATAGCCCAATTCTTCTTCGTTGCGTCCCAGAGCGTCAGCAAACTCGCCGCACTGGTTGCTGCCTCTGGCGTTTTTGCGATATTGATGTTTGTGCTATTCGTGATAAACCCAGAAGGCGCGAGCATCTCGTCGCTCTTCCAGTCCCTTGCGTCGTTTTGTGTTCCACGTATGTATGCTTCGGACGCTCGCCGTGACGACCCAATGGTTTAGATGTGCACCTGTTCCACCAGTCTTACTGTGGGAAGAGGTGCTTGTATGCCTGTCTTGTGATGGGCCGTGTTCAACCACTCCCAGTACTCGACTTGTAGGAATATGTATTGTGATACTTGATCTCCACTCCCAAGGATGTGACCAAGTCCAATGGACCTCCCGGTAAGGTATAGGCATGCAATAGCCAGCTCTACAAAATGGATATATACGCAAGAAAGTCGAAAGTAAGCTAAGGATCACAATCAAGGAAGGGGTGTGTGGTCCAAAAAATATGATCGAACAATCAAAATCCGGCCAGACTGATCTCACTCCGGTTGGAAGGCGTGCGTGAGGTAAGCGGAGGCGGAGGGACAAGGTGATTAGCGCTGGGCCCACCCTCTTTCGCGCGACATTCCCGGGCATAGGCTTGTCGCACGTAAGCATAGCGCTGGAAGTGATTGAGCGCTTGGAGAGATATCACTCCGACCTGTGACCCAAGGAAGTCGTGTGAGTTGCCGTGCAGTGTACAGGGATGGACTAGGTTACCGGGTGTGCTCTCAGCTCGTTAAAAATGTCCACCGTTGCTTCTCGCACAGACTCGTGTTGATGGAATAAGCAAAAACTGAGAGGCAGTAGCCCTCCAACATGAGGGGCCATATGCGCCAACAGCTACCCGATGAATGCCGAATAAACTTCCTTTCCGTATTGTCCAGTAGACAAAGAGACGACGTACCTCGACGACCTGTTCGTATGACCGGACGTTCTCCGAAATGGTGCGGACGATTAGTTCGGCCTCGGAGTCGGTAAGATTTTTTGCAAGGCGGAGGCGGGAAAGTTGATGTACGAGATCGAACCCTTGGATCGCGTCCAAGACGCGGTACTTTTGAAAGTCCTGTCCCTCTGTAAGATATCGTCGGGAATGAAGTATTTATCGCATGGCACGTACGATGGTGTAGTACTGATAGGTCTTCGTCCTTCGCCAACCTTCGATACGGCTTGCGTTGGTGGCCAATTCTCTGACCGCAAGGGCTTCGTCTGGGAATGCACCGCCGCTCCCAAGTGTGCCTTCGGCGAAAGGAACACTCGCAAACCCCAAGGCAGTCGATCCAGTCGCTACTTCTTCGTACTTCGATGCCAGCCGCACAAATCCTTTCACATATTCGGTGAACCGCAACCTCACCAGCGTCTCACCAAAGTGTGACGTGATGGCAGAAACGAGCTGGAAAACACAGCCGGTCAATTTACTCGCTTTAGGCCGTCAAGAGAGCACGTACGTCTTCAATGAACAAATTATCCAAGCTATCGGGTCGTGCTGCAAAATCCGATTTTTGATTGGATTGAGCCCCGTCACGCGTGGCTATCCGTGCAATTTCTTCTTCGCTGGCCGCCGAGTTTTCAGCACGAATCACGCCTGTGCGAGCAACTAGGGGAACGATGGCCGGAGGTGTGGCGGCTACGGGGAAAGAAACATGGATGTCCTTGGAGACCACTACTCGACCAGTCCCAATGTCCATCAGCAGGTCCCACGACCCCGATGTCTCAAAGATCGGATTCGTGACGCCTGCAATGTATGCTGGTCTATAGACCCTCATGCCATCAAAGTCCGTTTGCACTCTCGAGCGATGCCCCAACTTACGTTGTAACCCAGTCCTCACCACCCGCCAACCCAGTATATGGAAACGCGCGTTCGATGAAACCCCTCAGGACAGTTCCGCAACCTGAACCCAATGCACATGCCGACAACACATAGTTGGCCACTTGACCTGCGGGTATGTTATGACCTAAAAAGAGGATACGCTTTCCAGTGACAAGTGCATTAAAGAGAATTATTATGGGATGAGTGAGATTTCCGTTTGTGTGTAAATGCGGATGGTGTGGTCCAGAAACGGTCACAATCGGTGCAGAGAATGTTTGTATTAACTGAATTAAGGAATACTGGGGTATATGCAAGGCGTCAGTCCACGTCATGCGAGGTAGAGCAGTCATGAACTGACATCACCGACTTCCTCGGGAAAGGTGGCAAGGGGGAGCTTGATGGGTAACTGGTGACCTTTGTAGGCTATGGTCGTTTGGAAAAAGTGGGTATCTTTGGATAATCCAGAACGCAAATGCGGGTCCGAGGTCGTGGGTATCGCGCCGTTGTAGGCGTTTTGCTCTCGAGCGAGACCATGCGATGATGATGAGGATGACGCGTCAGTCGACCTGCGGCCCCGGTTGGGTTGGGTGGCGGGGGCCAAACTGCCTGGACCACCTCCAATCGCAACGCCAACCTGATTATCTACAATGGCGCTTTCATCGCCAACCCAGACCGCACTCCCACCCAGAGAGAAGGACGAATCGGACGGAGGGGACGAGCTGTGTGGGTGCGGATGAGAACTGGCGACGCTGCTCTCTGTCATGGAGCGTTCGCGCATGCCTTCACCAGGAGGATGACGTCGAATAAGTATACCGTCCTCGCTGGACTGCGACCCCGTGGACGAGGTGGTCTTGTGTTGCGGCTTTCCGTGAGCGCCATTCGAGTTGGGCACATGATCGGGGATCTTTGGGGAGGAAAACTTTTCGCCAAAGATGTCTTTGCGCTCAGATGCGCGCATGACGAGCTTTTCGTATCGGGTTAGTTCGGGGGCACCGGTGACGTCCATGGAGTTGATGGCATCAAACAGGCGGGCCAGACAGTCTTGTGAAGGGCTGGCAAAGTAGTCATCCAGGGCGAGTAGGAGCACGGGCTGTGGGTAGGGTGAGCGGACGGGGCCATTGGAAAGATGGCGGCGATACTCGCCTTGAAAATCTGAATGAACGGATGGCGGGTGCAAATGGCCATCGCTTTGACAACGGCACCTCTGCGAACACGGGACGAGCCGGGTCAGAGAAACTCAGTGGTAGATGTGATTGGTTCGGATCGGACGAGCACGCACCTCCGAGCCGTCTTGTCGTGCTTTGTGCGGACCAGGTTCAGCACGTATATGAGCTCCGGGTGGCCGTCTGGATCGCTCGAGAGATCGCCAAAGGATTCGGAAGTCTCGAGGGCGAGAACGGGCGATATGGTGTTGAATGGGGTCTGGTTGAGGAAGAATATGGTCCAGTCTTCGAGGTGTCGCTCAGCGCCGTCGGGGAGCATGAGGTTGGCGAGGAGGCTATCGGGTGGCGGTCAGTCGCAGGGGTTGGACGGGAGGTGTCTGGACTCACCCCTCGTCAGTCCCGAGCGGCTGGGGAAACTGGTAGGTGAGCTGGGCGCCACTATCAATGTCGAATTCGGCGAGGAGGACGAAGGAACAGTGGGGGCCCTTTCCAAGGGACATGGTGTCGGATGTGGAAGGTCGCTGTGGTGCACTCTGAGAAACGTCCCGTCCCTACTTCATTTTTCGCTGTCCAACGCGACGTCGCTCGCCAACACGTCCAATTGTTGTCACTCGGCCACTTCCTTTTACAGATCAACTATCAAAACTCTGCAAACATCTCCACCGCCCTACTGACCGCAGCCATCACCTCCGAGAGTCGCGTGCGGAATCGATCTTGTCCAGCCACGTCAGCCCACCGTCACTCAGACGCACGACACAGCTACCAAACATCGTGCGAGCGGGAGACGACCTGCCTTGCTCCCTTTCCGCCGACAGCAAGTCTTGCACGCCCCTTGCCAGCCGGCCCTCAGATGCCTCCGTTTCGTGTCCCAGGCGCGCGGTAGACCATACATACGTCCTCATCATGGACCGGATCAAGCGTCTTTTGAACTCTGCAGTGCAGTTCGATCGTTCGGTCAACAAAAACCAGCATATATGCGCGTTGATACCTTGCCTGAATTCCTCAGTCTTGCTCGCCTCTCTCACCGCGCTTTCGTTGATCGAGGCTGCAAACGTGTGGATGAGCTCCGTCGAGGATTGCGCGAGGATTTCTTCCAACGTCCGGTCATGCTCAGTCGACTGAGGAGCTTGCTGTGAGGGTGGCTTCGGGCTCCCCAGCAAGTTGGCGATCTCGACCGTCGTGGTATCCGTTCCGTCGTCCATGCCTGGCGAATGGAGGGGGACAAAGACAAAAGACAGCCGTCACGTCGAGTGTGTGAATCACATGACCGGTCATGCACCCCCGAAATTATCATCATTTACATCCCCCCGGTCTATCTAGTACCACCTCACCGTGGAGCAGGCAGCCCGCTCGCCGTCACCCCAATCTCCGTCACCTCTGTAAGCGGATCGAGTTTCCCCTTGAATTCCGGCAAGAACGACGCATCCGTATACGGGCAGTGTACCGATGGAGAGCCCTTGTAAATCGGCGTATATGTGGCTGCACAGATTTCAAATTCGGTAAATTCGTCATACGAAATCTCCACTGCATTCCGGGGGTTTCGATCTCCTGCCGCAATCCGTTGGCGCGCCTGTGGAGACGCATACATATGAGCACCGCGCCACTTGGAGCACCTCCTGATAGAACGCACCTGTGCAACAATTTTGGGGTCGGGGTTAAGGTCTAACAGACGTCTCGCAAACTTGGCAGCAGTGGCGTGGTTGTTGGCCTTGGCAAAGGCTCCAATTGCACTTCGTAAGGCTATTTGCATGTGGGGCGGTTGGAGTTGGCAGTGCGTAAAGTATGCGGCGAGCTCCAGCTGTCGACGAACATCGTCCGGCTCGTCCTGAGCAACGCGTCGTCGCTCCAATTCGATCGAGACCCCGAGAAGATATTCGCGTGTGGAAACAACGGTGTCACGCCACTGAAATTTCAATCTACTCAGTGTCATTAAAGGGAGCCACCGAATTGACGTACCTCCTTGGCTTCTTCATCCGAAGACACCACTACCAAAAGCAACGTTTGCAGTACAGATCGGAATATAGCCTGCGCTTCAGGGAGCTTGTTGCCTGAGACGGAACGGAAACCCTCCGAGAGCTCGGCTCGCACCGATGGAAGGGGTCGCACCACAACTGGCAAGACCCGCGCAGGCGAGGTTTCTGATGGATTGCGTCTGATATGAACCTGGAGAGGAGGTAGGGATGGCAAAGGAGACACGTAAGCGTGCGATGACCGGTAGACATAGAGGAAAAGTTGCTTTAGGGGTGCAAAGTTGACGACCCCGAATTGCCGGTTCAGTAACTGGACATCGTTGAGTACAGCCCAAAATCTCGCCCAATGCGACTCACCTGCATGGCGGTATCGAAAGACCCCGCCGCAACATGATCCGCAGCGAACGGCGAGTTGCGTACCCAAAGTTCGTTCTCACTCACGCCAGGGGTCGCACCTGCCACTTCATCCTCGTCCTCACCGACGGCATCCTCAAATTCTTCTTCCGTGTGGGTCTCCGCGCCAGTATCCTCAGCATCAAGATCCCATCCGGCCTCGTCAGCATCAACTTCAGGAGCCTCCTCTTCCTTTGCCCAATCATCGAGTGCGGAGGAGGCAGTGGCAGCCGAGGCGTCAATCCCATTAATGTAAGGAATCTCGCCATCCCCATCCAGGCTGCCATTCGCGAGTGCACGGTCCCAAAAGCTTTCGCCAGTCGAAATCGATGGCCAATTGAAATTTGCAGTGGAAGTGATAATAGGTGGTGGTTTGAGTGTCGACTGACCGAATGACGGAACGTCGTCGACGTCGGCTTCGCTCAGACCAGCAGCTTCGAGGATTTCTGCTGCCTCGTCGTCCAAGCCGTTTGTTTTTGCAGTCAAGTAAGCAAGCGGGTCTACAATCCAGGTCAATGAAACAGCCTAGATGCGATCAAAACAAACACGCACGAAGACCCACGTCCCGAAGGACAGCGATTCTTCCTTGCACGTCACCAGAATACAAGGCATTATGAAATCGTGACATCGGATCTCCCCTCGCAATTGCAATCTTCTGCATCTTCGACAGTTTTTCGGTGCTGCCAGTAGCCAGATACAAAAACGACAAGCGATCGAAGTTCTTGGTCTGTTGGTAGGCCTTTTCAACGATCTATAATTGGGCCATCGATCAATTCCACTGTAACATGTGGGTAACATAATTTCAACTACCTGATGATTTCCTTGCTTGAGCGCTTGCTGCGCCAAACGCTCCCAACATTCCGGTCGGTCGATCGCTCTTGCGGTCTCCAATGCCACATCGAGGTTCCCACATTCAATAGCAAGGTCGAACCTCGTATTCTTGTCCTGAACGAAGTGCAATGCAATCTACCATCGCCACTGATGTCAGACGGTATTTCCAAACAAACACAATCACGTTTACCTCGGGGAACCCCTTTTGCTGCAGATACGCAATAATACTCTGCCCAATTAGCGTCGATGTCCGTATGATGTGTAGCATCTCCTCGTAGTTGTTTCGGAGTAAGGCGAGCTTGAACCGATACTCCGTAGGGTCGAGGGTGATCGTTCGAGGGCGTGCAGAGCGGTCCAAGCAGTACGCAATTTTTCCCTTGATGCGTGTGAGGTAGACAGGATTGTCGAGTGTGCATATCACCCCATTGTCGCTTCAACAATCAGACAAGGGAAGTGAAGTGAAGTTAGTATCGAGGTCGGTGGTTATGACACAGCAACATCAGACATACCCTTGAGGAAGGCAATATTTTATGTGGTTGAGGGTAGAATAGATGAAGACGCCGGCGTCATCCCAGGCTCCAGATTTAATTCGAATAGTTTCATGGACCAGGCTACTTTGAGAAAAGTTTTTATTCGCAATGGTAATCGCTAACGGAGAGGTTACGACAATGTAATGAAAAATACGGTTTGGTACTCACTGTGCTTGCTCATCAACGCTACAAGCTGCCCATCCGAGCTCCAGGCGACATACTTGACAGGTGGACTGTTCAGCTCAGCGATAACTTTTTGCTGTTGGATGTCGTAGAGAGCAACCGACGACGTCGAGCTCAGGATCAGACATGCGGTCCCACCATAGAATATCTCGTTAGTCTGAATTGGCGCCTTGATTCCTTTCACAACGGAGTTCGACAGATCGCGAACCTCGATAAGCTAACGAAACGCTGAGTATCCACATGGCTGACCGTCACTATTTCGTTTTACCTGTGTAGTCTTATTCAAGGCGGCGAACCTGTTCCTAGCCACGAAAATCGCGCTGTGGGCCGAACCACGTTTACCATCCGTAGACGAGTCCTTGACCTCTCCATTTGCTTGCGTAGGCAGGGAAGACAACTCGAATAAGCCATTGTCCGAAGAGATCGTCGTGATAATAGCCCGTTCAGCAGGGTTGTAGCTCAGCGTTCGGGGAGGGACGTAAGGACTGCCGAATTTGCGGACGCTAAGAAGACCAATATCTGAACCGGTATTAAAGTCGTATGCTCGAGCATATTTATCCCGGATGTAATACAATGAGTCGGCATGGACCGAAAATGCGGGCCGTTCGCGCTCGAGCTTGAATACAATGAGTCCACTGTCATGACCTACATTGGCAGCACATCAGCAAAAGCATGTCTAGACGTGCATTCCGACCATACCGGCAGCAAACAAGTTAAGGTTGGGATGTGCGGCAAGGACCCAAAATCGGTCGTGCTCCCTTCTGAAGGTCTGGATTGCGGTACGCTTTGCAAGGTCCCATACACGCACTGTCTTGTCCTCCCCACAAGAAACGATGAGTTCGTGCTTGGGGTGGAAGAGCGCATTGGAAACATTGTTGAAGTGGCCTCTGCAAGAGTCAACCTCCCAAGCCTTCGTTTCGCTCATCCTCCAAATTTTGATCGTGCGATCGTCAGCGGCGGAGACAATCAAAGGAAGGGTGGGATGGAAGGCGGCGAAATTGACGCCTCGGTCATGGCCCTCGAGGACATACTTTACGGTCGAGAACGTGTCGAACGTTTCGAAATTGTTCGGACCAGTGCTGGGAGTGCTCTTTCGCAAACCGGATATGTCCCAAACGCGTACGGTCTGGTCCATGGATGTCGACACGATGAGATCGTCCTTTGAATGAAACTGGGCGGACATGACATAGTGTGAGTGGCCAGTAAGGATGGCGATACAGTTGCGCGAGGTGCTGTTCCATATGCGGATCGTCTGGTCGTCGGATGCTGAGAGCTGAGATGTGGGGTGGGTGAATGGGCATAAACTGAGAGGACATCAGACACCACTCACGATCCAAGGCATCTCGTGATGAAATTGGACGGTCCGAACGTAGTCGAGGTGGCCGTGCAAAGTGAAGAGACAGCGACGGTTCTGAGGACGTAAGTCTACGGGCCATCAGAATCAATTGCGACACGATATATGGTACTGACCCCAGACTTTGATCTTGTAATCGTCACCGCCAGTAACCAAGAGAGCTCTACTAGGGTGGATGGCGACACCTCGGACAGGGCCTTCATTGGGAAACATCAACGAGGGTGTTTTGTGCCATTGGGAAACAATGAGAATACCTTCATGCTCCTCAAATCTGTCTACCAGGACACCCATGCGGTAGTTCCATAGCTGTACGCTACCGTTGTGTAGAGCGGCGGCGAGGAGGGGCTGAGTTGGATGGAATGCGAGTCCTTGAAGAGAGCAGGGTTCTGGTAAACAGGTAGGACGGGTCGAGCGCGAGACACGTACCTTTGACGCGATTGCTCTTCGACTCGAATTTTGTGAGCATGACCGACATGACGGGCGAGTTTGGCGGGAAAAAAGCACAAAAGTTGGGATCAAAGCTGAGCGCTGGCTGGCCAGGGCGATGTATACAGCCAGGCTCGAGCGCGGTCGTCGTCGAGGTCGTTGCGGGCGATGTGTCCTAGTACACGACGTGGCTGCAGGCGGAGTTGGAAAAGTCGAAAGGGTAAATACGAGAGTACCTTGAAGTGCTTGATATAGATTATGGGCGTGCTGGGCATCACGCCGTTCCTCCAAAAGATATGGTGCGTCTTATCCTTATCGACTCTGCTCGCGGCCAACTCTTCTTCAAGTCCACAGGTCTTCAGGAAACTCCCTGACCGTCTCAGGTCCCTGCGCGGAAAGACAGTCGTCATGTGAGCATGCTCTCGATACCCCGCTGCAACTCACCCCAGCGGTCTATTAGTGATGGCACCCTTGTCACTCAGCGCCTTCATTTCGCGCCCATACCTCACCCGCACAGGCATATCATTGGTTGGCATCGTATACTCACAGAACTGAGAGACTCTGACGTACGTGCTATTTGCGTCTTCGATGGAAAACAACGCAGCGCAGCGAAAGCCCGCGAGGTCAGTGCGTTTCGTTCTTCTACCATCCGTCGTGCTCGTTTTAATTAATCACAGGTCGAGCGACGCAGAGAATCACGAAAGATAGACGCCGCCCGCGGGTCCATCGAGACAACTAGACTTCATAGACTTCAGAAGTTGATGCGCCTTCTTCCTTATTACCGCTCCTTGCCCAGCATCGATCGCCAACGCGTCAACGACGCCCTTGGAAGTATCAGATCAGCTCACAGATCCTTTGATGCGCATGTGTCAGGGTCCACGCTTCTTGCGCCGACATCCCTCCCACCGCACCCTCCATCGGCCCGCATCACACCCCACCCTGAACACACTTTTTCACCATCTCAACATTCCTCCTTCTTCCCACACGACAACATGGGGGTACACGACCTGCAGGAGGTCCTGAATTCTGGGGTTGCATCGCACCTGGCATCTAGATCCGAACCACACTACATGCCAGCATCAGCACATTTAAATGATGCAACCCACACGACCACAGACGACGAAATCGGCTCTTGCGACCCCTTTGATGACCCTTGTGATGATATTTCCCCAACGCTTCCATTCGTCAACTGGAACGCCGCGGTGCAGACCACACCAGCGGTGACTCCTTATCCGCTGCCGAATTCTATCGAGTCATTTCAGTCGGAACTTTCCACATTATATTCCGAATACAGCCAATGCATCATCCAGCTCACATCCATACCTTCGTCCTTCGAAGAGCCTGAGATCCCAGAACGAGATAACAGCCACGCCACACCAGCAGACAGCCCTGAAACCCTTGACGCGAGGATTGAATACGCCATGTCCAAGCAACAACTTCAGATGACACTCGACGAAGGCCACATTTGGGACTTCCTCTCAGGGCCTTCGCCTTACGTACCTTCACTCGAGACCGAGTCCGCGCTGATGACGCTGACTGAACGGAGCACCGTCATCTCCCGGTCGTACCAACGTCGGACCAATTCCCCGACGACACAGACATACGAAGAATGCAAGGAGCTCCTGCATGCCATGGGTGTCCCATGCATCGAGTCTCCAGGACCATTCGAGGCAGAAGCGCTCGCGTGTGCCCTCGTCACCCACGGTCACGCGGATTATGTCGTCAGTGAGGACACGGATGTGCTCGTTTACGAGGCCCCGATGCTGCGTGGCATCACCGCACGGGAATCTCCCATCGTCGTCGTTCACGGCGACGCTATTCGCGAGACCCTCCAACTTGACCGGGCAGGTTACGTCGACTTTGCCCTCCTCCTCGGCACGGACTTTTCGCAACGAATAAAGAACGTTGGACCGAACCGTGCACTCAAGTTTATCAGGGAACATGGGTCTATCGAGCGTGTCGTTGCGCAGGAGAGCAAGTACCCTCCGCGCATGCCCGTCGCGGATTATCTAGCGCAGGTTGGCGTGGCACGCCTTGTATTTCAAAATTTACCACCTCTTCCTGATATTGAACTCCTCCATCAAACAGAGGGTGATCCGAACGCCGTGTCGGAGATCACGCAAAGGCACAGCCTGCACCGGATGCTGCCTGATGCATGGGACGCCCAATCTACTTTGGCAGGAAACTACTTTGGTGACGACCCATCTGTGTGGTGACGATGGGGCTACCTATTGCATTGTTGACGGAATGCCTGCAGAAACGTGGGTGCACCACCTGGCTGGCCAGGGAGAACCTAGGGTGGGAAGTTTGTCATTGTCACTACACTAGTAATATCCTGGCCAGGATCTGGCAGGAAGCCCTATTTCTACATGAAGGCTCTTGGGGTCAATATTGCCTTCAGTTGTCAGAAAAGTGAGATTCCTGAATATATTGTGAATGAGTGGATTCCTTGGGATGGGATAACTATGACATTTGGAAGAGAATTGTATACTGCTGATGGGCAGAAGTGGAGTGGGGTCTGTACTGCTACTTCTCTCTCATAGGTTAAGGTGGAGCTGAGGGGTGTCACTGGAAGGGATGGTCAACAACAGAGTACCAGTCAACCTGGCTATTGCAACACCCATGAAACAATCTGCAAAGCTCGAGTTAAAATCTAGACATAAATACACACCTGTACGTACACACAACAACAGCAAGAACATCAATCATGGATATCGTATAATCAAGTATCAAGAGCAATATAGGTAAAGGGGGGGAATAAATCATACTATTAATCCAAGGTAGTTGTCACCGGAACGTCATATCAAGACGTCCGATGCTCGTCGGCGTCGGCATCGCCTTCACACTTCGTTCCTCAAGATCAGACTGAAGCAAGGCTCACAAAATGGCTTCTCGTTTCGCAGGAAAAAGGATGGGTCCTCAAATGGATTCTTGCAGCCCTATCGCCCCCGTGTCAGTTCACGTTAGGAAGAAGAAAGTGGGAGTGCAAAGCAGAGATGAACTTACCTCACAAACGAAACACCTCCAACACCACTTGCCACCCAACGCCTCCACAGCTCTGACACCGTCCCTGATGCTCTTCTTGCAAGCCCCACATTTTGGCATCCGAAGTCGCACATGGCAGGCCTCGCAATACGGGTGTCCCTTGTACACCGTGAAGCCAACATCATCATCAACGAACTCGCCATCCCCCGTGAGGTTCAACTCCCCTGAACGTGCGACGGAAGGTGGGAGTGGGCCGGATGGCGCAAGGAATGGGTCTCCGCACTCAGCACAGAAAAAGTGCTGTTCGTGGTAAGTACGTTTACCGAGGGCTGGATCGTCGAGCGTGATGAACCGTTCATCAATGATGGCCGTCTTGCAGTGGAAACAGCGAGGAGCAAAAGTCTGTTTAGTCATATACGGATGCGGCCATCAATCATCATCGCAGCGCAATGACACGGTACAGACCTCGTGATAGTCCAAATGACAATATGGCCTTCCATCATGTTCATAACTACTCACGTGCTCCAAGAGTTCGTTGCAGGTAGTGCATCTGAAGCAATTTGGGTGCCACCTTTGACCCATGGCACTCACAATGCGACCAATGATGGAACCATTGCAACCTCCGCACGAGAGACCGTTGGTACGCATGGGGCTCGAGGAGGGAGGGGAAGGGAGACCGCGCTTAGATGGAGGACCACGGCCGGGCGAGGGATGAAAAGGAGATGACTCTTGAATTTGGGTATGTCGAGATCCAAAGCTGCCACCCGGTCTCGGTGGCTGACCCGAGTCTGAAACCGGCGTTCTTGGAGGAGAGAAAGCCGTGGGAGGAGAATTAGCAGCGGAGACCGAGATCGCAGGCGCCCCATGCTCAGAGATCGAAATAGCAGGTGCACCCGGTGCAGAGACCGAAACACTAGGACTATTTTTAGGCCTTGAAACAACGATGCTCGGTGCGTCGTCGACGTCACTATCATTATTATCATCGTGGTGTCCATCAGGAAGTGATACCCTTGGTACGGCTGTCTGCTGGGGTTGAGTCGGCAGTTGGACTGGAGGCCCAGTAAGGGGTTGCACCCTTCTTTCAGGAGACCCCGACCCTGCACGGAACCCTGCGTATGGGTTGCTCGTGCCGTTCCCACTCGCGTTACCAGTTCGTGGTGTGACATCATGACTGGGGGTCCATTGCCTTCTCGGCGGTGTATCATTCGTAATTTCAATTGCTGGAGTCCGAGCAAAGCCCTGACGGATAGGCGAAGGTGATCGGCGCAAGGAAGGTGGCGGCGCATCATCCAAATCAATATCGGAATCCCAAGCACGCTGTTTTTGAAGCTGGCGTTCGCTCAACTGTGAGACCTGCTGCGACTTAAGGTGGGGCTGCTGCGCAGAGGACTTCCGATCAAACGCGGCGTTGGAATTCGGAGGTGGCGAAGTGGACCGCGCCAGGTGCGTCGGACTTGTTGGTAACGATGGTGGAGATGGAGAAGATATCCCGTTTGGTATGAGTGGCCGGCTCCGCACCGCTGAAGAACAAGGCTGTGAGATGCCGTGAAACCACTGTTGGGCAACGCAAACTCACTCGGAACATCTGTCGTACCAAAGAAAGGACGAGTGTTGTTTCCTGGCGTGCGTGGAAGAGGGGGGAGATTTGCGGGCCACCCTGGCTGTTGGCACACAGGGCTGGTAGGACCGGGAGCGGGTCGAATGGGACTCTGAGGCAGAACAGGGCGTGACACTTCCTGCTGAGTTTGCATTTCCTTTTCTTGCTCGCGTTCTTCCGCTAAACACATGGAGGCGAAGCGGAGCGTGAGGGACTGGGGTTCTGCTGCAGTCGTACCAAGAGCGGGAGTACGATCAGTGAATGGAGTGAATGGAGTGGATACTGGAGGTGACATGCGCGCTCGTGGACTCTGTGGGAGGCCAGTTTTGAATGGACCCTGCAGGGGGCTCGAGCTCGCAGTAGGTGGTCGAGGGAGTGTCGCGGAGCGCACGGGAAGTGGGCGAGTGGTCTGTTCTTGCTGAGTTTCAGAGACAGTCGCGTTGGTGTCGTCACGATTTGCGATAGCCATCCTGGAACGAGTGGGTAGATCTCGGATCCCGTACTTGGGACTCGAATGCGCGTTCCTTGAAAATGGGGTCGTGCGCTCATCAACTTCTGGCTGCATAGGATCAGCAAATGTCATTGGTTCATAGGGGTCCTGGTCGGAAAGCGAGGAAATATCGGAAGGAGAAGATGGTGAGTGTTCATCCTCCGAAGAAGCAGGGATACGTTGGTAGAGAGATGGAACGCGAGGTGGCGAAGTGGGCGAGGAAGGAAGGGGCCGACGGGAGGGAGAGGGCTGGGGTCTTGTGGCTGGTTGTGCGCGTTCGGAGCTCTCTGCAAGCCGAGGGTTGGGACGTGGTGGAGCGACAGCGGCGGGAAAGACGACAGGTGGGAGGACACCTGAGACAGTGCTTCTGCGTTCAATGACGTTCAATCCGATCGGCGCGGAAGAAGTGGCAGCAGGATTGCGGGGGGCAGACTTGGATTCCTGTGTCTCGTGCGCATCAGAGCGCGATGTGCGGGGCCACGTTGGGGGCGGTGTGGAGAAGGGTGCTGCAGGGAGAGGGGGAAGACGGTGGTTTGCGTCTGGAAGAGGTGCGGTGCGTCGGGAGAAGGAGTTGGGGATGCGGAGATCGCGATCTGGGTTGGCGTTGATAGCGCTGACGACGGACTTGAGTGGGCTACTGGGTCTGGCGGTGAGATCGATGCTGGCGCGCTTCGGGGTGGATCTGGGGGCTGCAAGGGCGGGGGTGTGGGTGGGGGTGGGGAGGGGACGCCGTGTGGGCGGTGAAGTAGCGAGTGTGGCGGAGGGGGCAAGGATGGCGGGGCGGGACGGGGCGGGTGCCTGCACGATGAGCGGGGACTGGCGGGGCGGGGGGGGCATCGACTCGGGGCGGGTGCGCGGTGTGGGGAGGGGTCGGCGAGACGGACCGGCAATGTGGACGTTGGCAGCTGGCGCGAACGGCGGCGAGACGAGCGCACGGTAGGGCTGATTCGTGTACTGGAACCCGATCGAGTGCTCGCGTCCGTACACACGTCGGCCATCGTGCTCGATGTGCATGGCGTCCTGCAACACGGGTCGTGTCGCGAACGTGCGCCGCTCGTCGTACGCCATCGTCCTCGCTAAACGATCAAAAGCTCGTCGACCCATCCAAGTCAGTCATCACGTGATATATGTACAAATATATACAAACACCCCTGTTCACTCCTTACTAGTACCGCCCTTCCAGTACCTCCCGTGCGGAAATTCATACTCGGTGATACTCCCCACGTGCATCTCCGTACTGATCTCGTGTCAGATATACATCCATCTCCGCTATTCCGCCACTAACCTGTATCCTCCCTTCTCATTTTCTGGCACGACATACCGGCCCTGTCCATTGATCGAGCACGGATACACAAAGTGCTCGTGCAAGTGGTTCGCGTATTCAATAACGTTCCGTTCCATAGACCCAGAGATTGAAATATAGTCGATCAAGCTTAGAACGCCGATTATGACACGCCCAGCTGGACACCAGTCTAGCACCCACCTCAGGTGAATAACGTGCTCGCAGAGCCCGACACCACCCGCGTGCGGGCACACCAACACGCCGAACCTATACCGCGCACCCGGCGTATCAGCACCCGGCGTCCTACATTAAAGAGACCGTCCCACCCACTTGGCCGCCATCAAAAGCACACCAAGCACCTCACTCACCCCACCCAGCCTGCACGCATCAATCTGCGCGACGTCTACCGCATCTGCCTGGTACAGCTGCTTGAATGTTATCCTGTTGTGCGCGTGTTCCCCCGTTGCAACACCGATTCCGTACGGAGCAAGTGCCCGCCTGATCGCCGCGTGTCCTAGAATATCGTCGGGCGCCGTTGGCTCTTCGATGAACCTATGCATGATGTCAACGTCCGACAGTCATCGGCCGACGCAAACACACACCACGGTCGGATCTCTTCACATATCTGATAGCCTCGTCGACGTCCCATACCTGGTTTGCATCAATCATCAGCACCGCTCCTGTCGGACTTGCGTTCCTCCCTTTCAACTCCGGACTATTCGGATCGCAAGGGGGCTTGTCTGATCAACGTGTCATGTCAATATCACGTCCCTAAGTCATCACGTACCAGCAGGGTAATTCTTCGGGTCATCGAGAATATCCCTGATCATTCTCCCTCGCCGCAAATCGTCCTCGAGCGAAGCACCGACCTTCATCTTGAGGTGGGTCCATCCAGCCTGAACTGCTTCCTTCGTGAGATGTGCAACCTTTTCATCGGGATAGCCTGATCAATTGTGCGCAGTAGATATTAGCTTGGCAAGGGCAATACAACAATCAATCTTATTCTCACCCAGCCATCCGGCAGACGTAATGTACGCCGGATATCTGGCACCGGTGTTATCGCCGATAGTCGGCCGAATCGACCTCACATACCCGACTTCTTTCACATACGCCTCTCTCTCTCGTTTCCCGCCTTCCTTCGCTTTCAGCATCGCCAGCGCTTCCTCTCGTGTAATCACGTCAGTGATGTACCGAAACGCCGTCGCGTTCACAAGTTCTTCCTACGAATCCGCGTCCACGGGGTTGATGAGGTGTCACGCCCAGTACCAAAATACACATTCATGATCTAATTTGTGTGAGAAAGACGACACGACACACGGGGGTCATGTCCACGATGAGCTTCCAGAGCGGCTTCTTTCGCGATTTTGCAAACATATCCCACACCGCATTATTGACGGCAGCGAGGGCGAGATGAATGACTCCCTTCTCTGGGCCGAACCTAGCGAACGCCACCGACGGCACGCAAGTACAAAGTTAGCTTTGGGCTCTTGATCTGACTCCAGCGCATCAGATCGCGGGTGCTTACCAGCGCAACTGAGAATCACCGGACATCCAGTCCCATGCCTGACTCATGTTCGCGAAGAACTCCTCGGGATCGCGGCCTATCAGGGGCTGGGCGAGCGCCTGGATGGCATGGCAAACCTAGTCGTGCGTAGCACCGATCAACGTTCGTTGATTATCAGTCCATCATCTGGAGGGAAAACGCAATATGGAGATCCACAGGCACAGACAAGTCAGTCTCTCGTGTCACGGTGTTCATTACACGGGCAACCGTTGCCCAGCATTCGACTTTGATAAGCGACAAGGACATGCGCTGTCGCCCCATCGAAGAGGGAAGCGCTTCGGTTACTCACGATCTCAGTGCCACGACTGATTGTAAACGTCATTCCATGGCCCACTAAATCGTAATCGGTGTACAACGTGACGTATGCCGCGGAGTAGTCGCAGTCTGTGTTCCTGTGGACGGCATCCCATCAGCGGAGGGTCACGTTGCTGATTAAAAGGGTCATGCATGTGGGGTCGCTCACATCGCATCGGTCCCATCGCCCACGAGGGACGTCGGGAAACGGATGTCTGAGAAATGGCCAGATCGTCAAACGAGACGTCGTGACATACTAGATTAAGTATCGCTCACCGTGCGTCTCAAAGCGAGTGAACTTTCTCATCTCATCTGCTCGGGGCGACACGATGACGTCGATATCTATGATTAGTACTGAAGGGTACGGGTACTGAGTCGTCGGCTCAGTTTCGGAGAGAAGGTACAATCTGCTTCGAGGTAACTGCCAGATGGGGCTAATAAAGGCTGGTGGGCTCCAAGATCTTGACACGAGGGCGGGAGGATGTAATACGAAGTGTGGTTTCACTTGGCGAGAGAAGAGCGCAACCCGTGACCCTGCGACAGTGGGGCCAACTCGGTGCCTAATCACGCACAAGTTGGCCCAAGCTGTCTGGTACTGAACTGCTGATTTGATCGTGATCGACCGCCTCGATCTTATCCGACTTCGCGCCGCCGGATCCGGACCGCAGTTTGCGATCTCGGTAGAGCGACGTGGGTTTACAACAGAGTAGCGAGCACCGCGTGCCCCACGAAAGAACTGGCTGCGGGCCGTCGACCGGGGTAGTCTCAGATTACAGTATCCTGGATCTAGTTGACCCAGGTTGCCCTCCGAGCCCGCGGGATTACACACTTGCTTTAAGCTTTGGCATACTGTTGTGTTTTCACGATGGCTCGCAGTACACGTCGGGATCGGAGCGGACACGTGTCTTGTCGCTGCAGCGTGTTATGGGCGCCCAGGCGATCAGCAACCCAAAGTCAAGGACTTTAACTGACCACAGCAACGCATGGTCGACCTACAACACCAAAGGTGCGGTTGCAGAAACAAATACAGTGCGAACATTAAACGTGACGGGGTCATCGATCGCATGGGACAGGTGCAATAGGGAAAAGAAGACAGGACGACAACAAGCGAACAGAAGGAAACAGAGCATGTGTGAGTAGAGTACGAGCAAACGGATGCAAGACCTTTTGATACAATCATTGCGGACCACACATCGAAACATCAGAAGAGAGGACCGTGAAAAAGAAATCAACACGGGGAGTTATCACCATCCAAGATTGCGTTTTCGTTTTAGTAACCCCCCTTCGCTGCCAGCGACAGATCCACATGATGCTATCGCCAGTCAGCAGCCCTTGCTCGCAAACCCAAACCACTCCTTCCTCATGTGCGCTCAGTTCACGTCGTCCAGCTTTTCCTTGTCGTTGGCCGCGGCCGCCTGGTCGCCCTCGACGTCAAACGTCTCGACGAGATCGGGAACATCATCGTCATCGTTCTCAACATCGCCTGCTGCCGGCCTCTGTTGCCCTTGCTGGATTGCTTGGTAAGATTCTGCAAGTTTGCGCAGTGACGCAAGGGAATCTGGGCCAAGCTGGTTGAGAATACCAGGGACGAGCTCTGTGAGCTCCTTGACGTGTCCCGCGCCATAAATTGCGAAAGTGTTGGCGGACACCGCGGCATGAACTGTTCAGAAATAACAACACGAGATTAATATCCCAGGTCTCCTTCATCCGAGGGAACACGTTGTGGTGAGAAAAAATGAACATTGGTGATGTATACGGGGAGTGAATTCAAGATGGTATCAAGAGGAGGACGTACCTTTTGGAGTGGTAAAATGTAGTACGTTTCCGTCCTCTCTAAACATGTTTACTTCCTCTACTCCGGCGATAGGTTGTACATTAAGTTTCTTGAGGGCAGCCTGTAGTTTTTTGTCGTCTTGTGCGGCAGAGGGTTTCGTTTTTCGGACGACTTTCCGACGCATGGTACCCTTTCCACCTGGAACATGTTCAAAGTGATCATTTTTGGGGGAAAGATGCAGAGATGCAGCGATGGTCACACCGCAGGCCAGAAATTACTCACCGAGCCGGTTAGCCGCAGCCTGGGCCTGCAGTTTGGCCAATTTTGTTGGATCCATGAGGGTCGGTGGGCGAGGATCAGGGATGGCTGCGGAGGGGAAGGGAGGGGGCTGGCTGGTGTTCGTCGATGAAAAGTCACGAACAAGGTTTGCACGCAAATACGTGTACACAAGCGACCCAATTCTCAGCGGGGCCCAGATAAGATAATCTCTACCGACTCATCGACAATGCCTACCATCCAATTCCATATTCGTCCCACCACCGTCGACGATGTCGTGCGTGTACACCTCGCTGCCACCTCCGTCGCTGACCAGGTTATTAGGATGTACTCCTACAGCTTGTCCGTGATCTCGTATGACCTCCGCTGCGCACCGCGTGACTTGCACTAATGTTTGCATAGGCCACATATGAGAAGGAACCAGAGTCTGCCAGGGCCACCCGGGAGCTGGTACGTACCCCTATCTGTCACAGTCGGCACCCCACACACCCTCCGCAGTTCAAAGAAAACATCTTCGAGAAGGGCTACGCACACGCCCTTCTCGCGTTCCAAGGCACTCCTGAGAACCCTGGCGTACCCCTAGGCATGGCCCTCTACTTCTTCAACTTTTCCACGTGGACAGGAAGACCTGGACTATATGTACGTTCGTGCGCAGTGACCATGTCCACGTTTGACAGATACCCAATACAGCTTGAGGACTTGTTCGTGAAACCAGAGGTCAGGAATAGAGGGATCGGTAAGGCTCTATTCGCCGAGCTCGCCAAGGTGGCTCTGGAAAAGGTAGCCTGCTTGTTACCTTTTCTTTGTGCCATGTGGGCCAACCGCTTTTCTCTTTCCCTGACAGGATTGTGGACGTGTCGATTGGTCCGTACTCACGGTGGGTTCTTGTGCCTGGAATGACTATACTTGGAAATTCATTCAGGCATTGGCAGTGGAATGAACCATCCATTGCATTCTACGAAAAAGTTTTATCGGCTAAACGCATGGACGGCTGGATGGGCATGCGGTTGACGGACGAGGGCATCCAAAACCTATCAAAGTTTGCCCTCGTCACCAATTGAATAGTCCAACCCTGTGACGGAGCCCACTTTAGAGATGGCAGCCATTCGGGTGAATGCATCCATACACTTAATGGGGAATGTTTGGTATCGCGGCAGTGTCAACGCAGTTGCCACTGATATATGACGCAAGCTTTGGTGGAAATACACGCACAACTGTACAGCACTGTGCGAGGCATACCAATAAGTGTTAAATTCCATCATAGCTCGCGCCACCGGCCTACGGATCATGTGTCAAGTAGGTACGCGCCATTCGGAAGGCGCCACTCACCTTGCGCAGCCTAGTGATGATGGGCTCCTCCTTCAAGTCATCCTTTTCACGAGCCGCCACCTCGATTGAGTAAACACGCAACACCTCTTTAACGTTTGCTGCATGGACAGAAATCTAAAATGTGCGGAAGAACAGAGTAAGTTGATGGACATGTCGGCGTAACAACTAGGGTAGAGTGAGTGTGTGAAGTGCAGCCGAGAAAAAAAAAAGACACCACACGGCGCCGATATTCTGACAGATACACGCGATGTCGCACGTAAACAGAGGACCGGAGACCGACCTTTGCTTTTCGCATCACCTTGCAGCCCGATCCGATCCACACGACGAGAATGAACTTTTCACGCTGGGATTCTTTGTCGTTGGAGTAGGTGACGCGTGCATAGCCGTAAGAGGCCTTTGAGTCATCAAGGGCATCTCGGAGCTCTGAGAGGCCGCGCGTGCCTGTCTTTGTGACTGCGAGCTTGTCTGAGCGATCGGACTGGCACGTGTGGGGAAGGCGTGTTAGGCCAAGCCATAGCAAAGAAGGAACCCCGACCTCATAATCCAAAAGTAACCAATTAGTGTCGGATTTGTCAGAACGCACGTCCAAGTAGGCTGGAGGATCAGAAACCACGATACTGGTTCAAACAATAGCTCGGGAGTTGAAGAGGGCTGACCTTGGGTGATACCTTGGTCGGACACGTCCGCCATGTTGTCGCAGTCAAAGGGCGGGGGTCGATAGACACCTCAAGCCCACTCTGATCGGGGGAAGCCGACAGCCGAGATCGCGGAGTGTAAAGAACCTTGTCCACACTGACCATGTCCCTGCGAATCCAACAAGTGCTCTCCAACGCCGGTCGTCGTCTCTACTCCCAGCGCATCCCACCCCGCAACTGGCAATTGGCTGGACACGTTCCTCCCACCTCTCTCCTCTTTGACAACGACGCCCCGGCCCTCGATCTCACCGAGGACGAGCCTCCATCACCGCCCAAAAAACGCCCCGTTGCAGCTCCAACCCCTGAGCAGTGGCGACGGCATCGCGAAACGATCAAGGAGGCATTCCCGGATGGCTGGAACCCCACGCGTAAACTGTCGCGCGGTGCCATGGACGGACTTCGTTCCCTGCACACGCTCGACGAGGACACATTCTCATGTGCGGTGCTCGCGGACAAGTTCAAGATCAGTCCAGAAGCTGTCCGCCGGATATTACGGAGCAAGTGGGAGCCATCGAGAGAGAAGCGGGCCCGGTTGGCAGAGAGGGAAAGAAGGAGCAGAGAAGAGTGGATTGCGAGAAGAAGACAAGTGGAGAAGGACAGAGCAGCTCAGATCCTCTCCGGGACTAGACAGGACGACACACCGCGACCGCATCAAAGGTCATCACGAGTCAAGTCAAGGGACAAGTTTTTCTTCGAGTAACATCTGCCCCTCCGGACGTGCGAAGTGCTCTGCGACGATTTCTGTGTTTTCCCTGGCGTCTACTTACATTATCCGATCGTTTGTACCAACGCTAATGTACATGAGCGCGATTTCGTCTTACATGTCATTCTCGAACTCAGACTTGTTCTGGTCCCGGCGCACCTCTCATGTACCTAATGGCACCACATTCCTGGGTCTACGCATGTCCATGATACCGTCAAGGCATGGTTAAATCAGCGCAGAATTACGCGTTTGGTATGTGGTAGTCCAGGGTACATCGGTATCTAGAGTATGACTGGAACAAGTAGTGTATGGCTAGATGTGTGTGTATAACAAAAGTACGCGCGGTCCCAAGTTGGTTCGGAACCCAGAGGCTAGTTAAAGTGATAAATATAATATAAAACGTCGTTAATTTTGAACGGCCAAAGTGAACGTGTGCTGGGTGACGTAAGATGTGCATGTTGCATCGTTCAGGTCGTGGCACAAACGAGTCCAGAGTCGAGTCCAATGGTCAATATCCAGCTTGACCTATAATGATAGTTCGGCACTTTCATAAGCAAGGTAATAATGGTCTTTGTCAGGGCGACACAAGAGGATATCGTTCCAATTGGGTCGTGGTAGAAGGTTGGGCTGTGCTCCCCTCGAGTCCACAATCGAATAACGGAACCGCAATAGCATCATGGAGGTAATGAGCTTGAGCTCCATTCTTGCCAAGCGTTGGCCAAGACAGGTGGTCTTACCTGTGAACAAGACGTGTCAACTTCACCCCCAGCCACGTAATCATCCAGCAGCGATGCACACTCACCACCTCCCCACCCAACGTAGCCGAACGGCGTCTTCGCCTCCTTGCGGCTCGGGTCGAATTTCCACGGATCGGGGTATAGTTCCGGATTAAGATGAACGTCTGAGAATGGATAAACAACGTATGCCCCTGAAGGGATGGTTTTGGAATCGATGACTGTGTCAGGTCCGAGGTTGCGACGCATGGCGGTGTGTGGCTGAGCAATCCGAAGTGTCTCGTGGATGAGGGCATCAAGAACAGGTGTTTCAGTTTCCCAGGCTTCCAACGGAATGGACGCCAAATACGACGAGAGCGGAGCACCGGCCGCTGCTTCCGGACAGTACGTTGACAGCAGCCCTTCGATCTCACGGGTGGCTTTGTCCTTCCACTCCAAGTTGTTGCCAATAAAGGTTATGAGCCAAGACGCTGTGGTACCAGTTGCTCTGGCGCCCGCAACCAGCAAACCCATCATGAACTAGAGACACGTCAACGGGGTGCCAGAAAGCTGACGTCTGATCACTCACTCCCACAATCACCAGCCGCTCATCCTCTGCGTCAACAAGCATCTGGAGCGTGTCATTCTGAGGCTTGCCACTCTTCAGCCGTATATCAATGGCGCGTGAGATGATATCGTACACCTCCTTGGTCGCGAGTAACTTCTTGAGCATACTTGGGGCGGGCAACCAAGGGAGCAGAATGGTTGTCGGGGTAGTTCCGCTGTCCAATATATCATACAAGCATTTGAGTCGTGCAACCAGTGCAGGATCATCTGCGATTTCTTGACTAGTGATACTGCGTACGGTAGTTTGAAAAACGAGCTGTGAATGAATGGGAAGCCATTAACCAGCAGCAACACAATGATGTCGTTCAAACACATACTTCGTATATTTTCTCAAAGGGATCGAATGTCCCACTGGTTCCCCAAGTGTCCATAATCCGATGACAATCGTCCAGAATGGGGGCAATGACTGCATCGGGGGGATCAGGAACATACACGAATGAAGGTCATCCACACGCACGCTGTTCAAGATGATCGTTCTTC
>JBBPRR010000424.1:0-23982 GCA_038093115.1 Hortiboletus flavorubellus
CGCTTGGAGGACTTGTAGTTCTCCCGCGCGCGCTGCAAGGCGAAACACTTGCATTGACTATGGCCAGTCTTCTCACAGAAGGAGCATGGTGCATTGGGGTCACAGGTGCAAGAGGCCTGCAGACAAGACAGAGTAGGAGGGAAGGGGGCTAGAGCCATCAGGACGAGGTCGACGATTGATCTCTTCGGTCTGGAATGCCGCTTTGACCTTGTCTTTGTCGAGATCAGTGAGCAGGGCAAGAGAGGAGGTGAAGTGATAGGCTCATAACATGCAGTGGTGGAATGGGGCAAGACAAAGGTCATGGCTTGTACCACAGGCTTCACTCAGGACAAGGATGCATATATCTGATTTATGGTGATGAATAACTCCAAGTATGAGCTGCCCCTTGCCATGCAGATGATTGGGCAGGCTGGAAGGGAAAGAGTCACATGCCATCATTATTAGAGACTGATCAACTTCTGGCGGAACTCTGGAACTCCGGAGTTGTGCGGATGAGTTAGGACTTCAGCTTCAGCTTATGTGCTGTGTCCTTGCTGTTGTTTGTATCCTGTATTTTGGAGTAGAGAGAGACAGAGGTTACGGAAGGAACAGGAGTCTGTCTAAGTTGATAATCTAGCTACTGTACATGGAGTGTCTAGGAGTTTATATATGGAGAGAAAGTACAGTATTAGTAAATGGATGACTGAGATAGAGAACGGAAGATCAGAAAGCCAGTGCTGTGCTCCAGTGAGATGAATGCCAGAGCTGTGCAAGCACAGGTCAAAGGTATCAAGGATCAGAATTAAAATATGTATGGAACAAAGGAGTATCATATGCATTGCAGGGAAGGGAGGAAGGGCCAAAGAGAATGGTGGATTGCTCATAAGATAACACCTCAAATGGACAGTCATCCACCACATGCCCATGTTGATTACAATGGCTGCATATTCGTTCAGGGCAAAAGTGACATCCATGTCCCCAGTAATAACAAAAGTCGCATTGGGTGTGAAAGCAAGAGGACTGAGGGTGACCTGGGGCAGATAGGTGACAGTATGGACAGGTGTCATCTAGACAATCTTCTCAATGATGACTGAGATGATGACACCGAAAGCATTTGGAGAGAGCAGAGGCAGGGTGACGAGGTCAAACAGGCATGACATGAGTGGGGAAAGGAAGTATATGACTCCCATCAGGAAGGTAATAATAGACAGCTCCAACAGCGGCTCAGTGTTGCATCATTAAATCCTCAGGGACTTCTTCAACAGCAGTTGGAGAGGAGGAGATGGATAAGGGAGTAGGAGAAGAGATTTGAGTGGTTAGGGAAGGGGAGCAAGAAGGAGCAGATATAGGAATGGGAGGAGGAGAGTTGGGAACTGCTGGTAGTTGTGCACATTCTAGGTAATGGTCTCAGTCCTGCATAGATAAGGAAAAGTAGATGTGACAGAAGGTGGAGTAGATGACAGAGGGGGAAAGACATTCAACGTATTGATAAAAACCATATAAGTGAAAGATGAATAAAACATGCCAGGGGAGTGCATCCAAATGGAGGTGAAGGACAAGACCAACCTCTGCAAGAAGATCACTTGGAGCCGCTTGGAAGTGGTAACATTGAGTAATGGATACTTCATGAAAGAGATGAACTAGTTCCTGAGTGATGGTGTCTTCCTCATAAAGAGGGAGGACCTCGACAGCAAGGAGGAGGATGGGATTTGCAAGAATGGTGGCATATTTCAAAAGGTTTATGATGTTTTTGGGAAAGTTTTTGGGAAGGGTATCCCAGACAGAGATTAGTAGCTTCAAGCCAAACTTTGTCACCAATCTTCCAAGGGGAAAACTTCCATGTGGACCAAAGGGTCATGATCTGACGAGTGGATTCATGCACTACAAGAGCTTCTTTTTGGGAATTTTCCAAAGAGCACAAGTGGTTTTTCAAGGTGGGAATAAACATTTTTTCCAAAGAAGGGGATCTCCATACTCTGATTAATTTTCCTGACACTTTTTACTTATGATACTTCTTTGTTATGTACTTAGTTTAGTTCTGACTCCTAGATACCTTTGATCTATGCATGCACAGCTCTGGCATTCACCTTACCAGAGTGCAGCATTGGCTTTCTTATCTACCATCCTCCATCTCCGTCATCCATTACTAATACTGTACTCTTTCTTTATATATAAACTCCTAGATACTTCATATACTGTATAGTAGCTTGATTATCAACTAAGACAGACTCTTGTTCCTGAATATTATAAGTTGCAGGTCACCATCCAATTCAAAGCTAACACCCCTGGTGAATTCAAATGAGATTCTTCACCACATATGTCAGCCACCAATGTTCTGGTTTCAATTGATCCAGGGGCTATTTTTTTTTGCTACATACTGTTGTCAAGAGTTCTGCCATTGTAGTTGAAACTGTAGAGGATGAGGCTGATACATTTGCCATCACATGCTCTAAAGCTCATGCTGCCTGTACTGACCCTCTTGAGCTGGTACCACTAACAAGGAACCATGCTTTTATCTTGGTTCTGCCCCCATTGATCCCAAAGACTACATTTACTTACATTTACAAGTCAAGGCAGCATTATCTGAGGCAGTCAAATGAATTTATCAGACTATTCTTTCCACTAATATTCTCCATGTCTCTGTTGTGGATCTTTTTGCCATTAGTTCAGACCTATGCAAGGAAACTGTTGATTACTATACTGTAGGACTCATTGCATTTCCAGCACAGCTGCTTTCTTGGTGCACAGCAAAGATGCATCACCACTGGTGCAAATTGAGCATGCCACTCCACTGCAGAAACTCTGGGTCACACTCAACAGGATGCATGAAAAGTCAACCTTGCTAGATGAAGGATCTGAAATTATTATCATACAAGAGGATGTGTGGAGATAGATTGGTGCCTCAATCACCTGGGACATCAACATGACTATGCAGATTATGAATGGCTCATTTCAGCCTATGCATAAATATGTTGAAATGCTTGAAATCAATGTTGATGGAATTAAGACATGGACGCATGCTTACATTGTTTCAGACATCCCATATCATCTGCTTCTTGGCTGACCATGGTAGCAGTTGGTCTGCCTTGAAAGGCATGAGACAAATAATGATGTCTATGTCACTGTACATGACCCACTTGACTTATCAAACCAATGTACCATTCCTACAATTCAATGCCCTTTCAATCCCAGTCAGAAGGAGTAGGAATCTTTTGTTTTCATCTCAACTACCATTCAGTGACCCAAATGTTATCCCTCACTTTTAGCTCACTTGTAAAGTACCAGTTCTGCCAGACTTTTTAATTCAACCCCATCCACTGTGTCTTAGCATACAAGAAAGTTAGTTGCCAACCAGGTCAAGCCAGTTGCTATGACTATGCCTCAGCACACTCATATTGTTTGATACTTTCCTGAAACCCCCTCGAGACCACTCCTTTTCTTTTACCACATCCACCTGTTTTTTCACCAGGCTACCAACTTTCTCAGGAGCATGTTGATGAGCTTGATATTTTTAATAACAAGTTTCTCTGGCCCAAAGAGCAGGAACCCACTGTACAAAGATGGGCATTGGATAGAACAAATCTGAAAAGTGATGTTTTTGTGATGACTATTTCCCACCAGTTATTATTCCAACTATTGAGCACACACCATGGATACATCATCAACCCCCCATTCCACCTGGCATCTGTAATGAAGTAATAGAGCTGATTCAAGCCAAGATTGTATCAAGATGTTATAAATCATCAAATAGTTCATACTAGTCAAAATGGTTATATTGCAAAAAAAAACAAGCCTGTCTGCATCGTACATGATCTTCAGCCACTAAACACTGTAACTGTCAAAGATGCTACCACCCTTCCTTATGTGGAGCATTTCACCAAGCAATATACCAGATGTTTCATTTATACAATAATGGACCTTTTTGTTGGTTTTAATCATTGTGTACTGGCTAAGGAATTGCATGATCTCACCATATTCCAAACTTCATTTGGTACTCTTCATCTGATTTCACTTCCCATGGAATGGACAGACTCCCCTGCCATTATTTAGAATGATGTTGCTTTCATTTTACAGGCTGAGATCAATGTTGCACCCAATTTTCAGGGTGACATTTAATGTTCTCAGTCCTCACACCCAATATGAGCAGCCTGATGGGACTTATGAGACTATCCTCAAAAACCTGGGTATTTGCTGCTTTGTCTGGGAACATTTTCTTAATGTCAATCATGTTCTCCATTGTCTCAAACATGCTGGTGTGATGGTCTCTGCAAAGAAGCTATGTATTTGCCAATCCAAAGTTGTAATTGTTGGCCAGACTTGCAATTACAATGAATGCATTTCAGACAAGTCCAAGGCATCTAAGATTAGGAACTGGCCTAGTCCATGCCAATCTCAAATGGAAGTGCATGGATTTTTAGGAACAACTGGCACTGTGTGTATTTGGATCAAGGACTATGCCAAGATCACTCATCCACTCATTAACCTCACTCATGACAGTGTATCATTTACCTGGACTCAGGATGAGTAAAATGCCTTGGATATGTTTAAAGCTGCTATCATGGATTGTTCCACTGTCCAGCCTATTGACTATGCTTCAGAACAACCAGTCACCCTTACTGTAGACCCTTTGTACATCACTGTTAGCTATATTTTGTTTCAGAACAACAAGAATGGCCACTGCCAACCCTCTCATTTTGGGTCTATTATCCAGAATAACCAAGAATTCCACTACTCACAAGCAAAACTTGAGCTGTATGGCTTATTCTGAGTACTTCATGCTGTCAAAGTCTGAATTATTGGCATTAAGAATCTTGTTGTTGAGGTTGATGCAAAGTACATAAAAGGAATGCTCAATAACCCAGACATCCAGCCCAATGCTGCCATGAACCATTGGATCGTGGAAATTCTCACCTTCAACTTCATTCTCAAGCATGTGCCAATAGTGCATCACAAGGGATCTGATGGACTCTCAAGACAATGAAGGGTAGCTGACAATGAAGAGGACAAGGAAGAGATGTCAGAAGAAGTGGAAGATTGGATAGACAAAGTTTTTAATTGTAATATATGGATTTTGCAGGAACTCAAGAAAGGATAGTTTGCATTCAAAAACAAAAGGGGAGGAGAGGGAGTGCTTGTGCTCTCAGCAAGCAGTAAGACAGATGAAGTGGGTATTATATTTATGAGCAAGAAAATAAAGCAACACAATGACAATCCACACTACATTAGGAACTTCCTCAACACTCTTTCCATTCCCCCTCACATTACTGACTCACAACACTCCCAGTCCATCAAACAAGCTTGTGAATTCTTCATGTCCAGCAGCAGGCTATGGTGCAAAGACTTTAATGGATGGTACCAATTAGTTGTATTTACTTTCAATTGGCTTTAAATTCTTAAAGCAGTCCATAACAAACTTGGTTTCAAAGGCATCTATGCTACCCACCACACCATTGTCAACCATTTCTAGTGACCGTCACTCACAATGACAACATCGCATGATACACAAAAATGTACCACCAATGCCAAATCTATTTGATTGAAAAAGTAGTCATTTCATCAATCATTGTAACTCCTACTGTCTTCTTTCTAGATACATAAGATCAGTAGAAATGCTAAGAAATGCTTACCAGATAACCAATCTCATCTCCACAGATAGTAAACCTGAAGTGAGATGAAGAGAGTACTCTTTCCTGATCAAGTTGGTACTAAGAACAAGTATCGATCTCATAGAAAGGAGTTGGCTATCAGACACGTGGGTCATTTGTCAATCTTCAACAAGGTTGAGGGAGATTGGATTCAGTAATATGTTGAGGGTCTGGTTTTCAATTAGGGTGGTGTATGAAATGTACTTATGATTAGTTGGGGAAAATGGTCTAGACAACCCTCAGGTTGCTAGAAGAATATTTTGTAGCAACTAGGATTACTTCCCTAAAATATACTCTTAATAGGCTTCCAATTAGCTCCAGTTGATGAGGAATGCTCAATTGGATAGGTAGCGTAAATACACTTCACTCCCACTACTGATTTACATACATCTCTTAGTCACACAGAACAGCTTTTCCTAAACTAATTCTATTATGCACTAAGAAGTTGGCAATCAGCTAAAATCCTCACCTACAACCCTTTCCCAAGGTGCTAATGAACTATTATGTCTCCCTACTAGCTGGAGATCCATTCCCTTTAATTGTCCACTCTGGGGTTTTTTCCCTATAGGTGTTTCAACTGATTCTATCCTAAAGGATTCAGTATACTCCTAAATATGGGTCTAAGTAGCTCTATTTATAGTGTGGAAACTTCTCTACACAGCCTCACTATTTGTTTGTAGAGGGCTACACTTGTGAGCACTCATTAGTTGCATTCACTAGAGAGAACACAAACTTTCTAAAAATTGAAACTATCCAAATGGGGCTGAATCACACTTCTTATATAGTAATTTACATGTGGCTGTGCTATCTTTGGTTCTGAAGTGGCTATGCCAAGATATGACTTATACTAACTCACTTTGATTTATCTTGTCAGAAAATGACTTGCAATGAGCTAAAAATAGCCATTGGCTTGGCAATGACTCAATGACCTGCACCAAAATATTTGGATCCAGATACACAGTTATTGTATTATATATATAATGCTTAATATTTGACCTGAGATTTGAGTTTTCACTATATTTCCATGGTCCAAATGCTTAGCTAATTGAGGGACATATAGACCATAGTGTCTAGTATATACCTCTATTTTTCCTTATTTATTCATTTACAGGTTGTGGAGAAACACAATGATTTCTTCCAATATACTTTTATTACTATCTACAAGTATATAGCAAATGATTTTCTTAATATCTCTTTTACCCTTAAGTACTTAGCCAAGTGTCAGAGAAACAAATGGAGCATGTGACCTCACTTGCGAATCACCTGAGTCAGATCATGTGACCTTGCTCAGCATGAGTTATAATACATAAGTTATAATGAGTCAAAATAAGTTAGATGAGAACTAACCAAGGCACTGCCTCTAGACTAGCAGAATGATCATGTGACCTGCACAGCATGAGTCATGATGAGTTAACATAAGTCATTGCCAGACCAAAGGCTATTTTTAGCTCATTGCAATCTGACAAGATAAATTAAACTGAGTTAATATGAGTCAGTATAAGTATCATATACTATGCTAGCCCCTAGCACACTCCAGCCCTCTAGCTTTCTTATCTCCCATCCTCCATCTCTGTTATCTGTTACTAATACTATACTCTTCCTTCATATATAAACTCCTAGATACTTTATATACTGTACAGTAGCTTGATTATCGACTAAGACAGACTCCTGTTCTGTTCTGTCCTCTCTGTTCCTCTTCACTCTAAAATACAGTACATGAATGACAGCAAAGGCACAGCATACAGTATAAGCTGAACCCAAAGTCCTATCCGCTTGTACAAACTCCAAAGTTCTGGAGTTCCACCAGGAGTTGCATGATACTTCACAATAAGTCATATCTTGGCACAGCCACCTTGGAACCAAATTTGATTCAGCCCCATTTGGCAGGTTCCCTCTTTTAGGAAAACAGTTCCATTGGGAAGGGGGAGTGGAGGTACATACATCTTTTGTCCGAATTGGGGCAGAGTTACAGCACCAGGCTGTACTTTGTATCATTCTCCATTGATCACAAGGCTTGGTGAGGAAGGTGCTGTGAGGGGATATTCATAAATCACTAGGATAATGGAGGGAGTGGGTATCTTACCATTGCTCTCTTCTTGTTTTATCTGATTCACTTCCCAGAGTAAGGCAGTATGTTGTGGTAACTTGCCCAGGTTTTGAATAAAGGCTGTGATTATACCATTGGCAGAAGGAGGAGTAGGGAAGGGGATGGTGTTCTTCAAGGAGTAGAGTAATTCCTTAAGGTTCTGGTAGTAATATGGGAGGAAAGGTTTCTTAATCTCACAGCTCGTAAATACCATGAAAGGTAAGAACAATTGAATCTTACACAATCATTCAGCAATTGTGACATTGGCAAAATTAGGCAAGGGATATCAACCTGATGGTTGGAAATTATGTAGGCCACATCAATAGCAGTCTCAATGTAGTTGATTACTGGTAGAATGGTAGTATACTGCATTAAATTAAATGCAATGAGATCAGCATGGCAATTGCCTATTATAGCATGAGTGAGTGAAGAGATATGAATGAGGCAAGTGTTATTATATGAAGGAGTGGCAGTGCTGTTTTAGTAATAGCAGGATTGGACTAAAATAATTGGAAGTAGGCATCCTTGAAAGGACCCTTTGTCAGGGTCATTGCTTTCTATATCCAAATGACCATACTTCCTCCTAATTTATACTGCTTGTACCCTATGTCATTCACGATATTATACTTTTTGTGGCCTGCACTCCTAGATGTGGCACAGTTCAATATCTGTGACAAGTGACACTCAGTTACCTCTTTGGGTAACTCTTGTGGCACTTCCATTACTACCATTCCTAGGTATGTCACATTAGTGACATGCTATATGACTAAGCCACCCATTGGCTTAGTAATGTTGGCATTGCCTGGGAGTGCTAATATTACTATTTCATTCATTTCATTATCCCTTTTGTAGACAAATTGTAAATAGGTTCCCTTAAATCTCTCTTCATCTAATCCATTCACTTTGAACAAGTCACACAGTGCCTTTGCCTCTCCTCTATCCATTGATTGCAAATTTCACTTATGGAACTTTAAAAGCTTCAAATTTTCCAGTATATCATAGCAGGCATATTCAAACAATATTTTATCACACTTCTTCTCCAGCATGGCTGTCTGTTTTACTTTTTCTTTAACCTCAGCTTCTGTTGTGATTGGTGTCTCTTCCAACAATAGCATTTTGTTTATTTTTTTTCTCTATAAATCAGTAACATTCCATTGTCACATTAGCAGATGCATGATATTGAATATTTGGATAGAATTCTGCACTGATGCTAGCTTCTATCTCAAGTGCTCCACTGTCACTTGGAGATACTGTTGGATCAGTGACTGTTTTTGTTTTATGATGTCCAAGGTTGATGGTATTGTAATCAAGGTGGAGAAGCAAATGTGACATTTTGTATACTCCCACAAAATGATTTCTAAATGCAGTTGATGTATCCCAAACTTGTACAAGATAGCTAGGTAAACAGGATGAGCCTCTATAGCTATGTTGAACCAACAATCAATGTAGGAGGAGAGAAGACCACAGCAAAGGGAAGACAATGCAGAAAACATTCATGTTTCCATGCTAGCAAGGAAGGTGGCAGTGCATTCTAGATCATTATTGCATGGATTGCAGGATGTTAGGTCATATATTTGCTCATATACCCTCTTGTGATGGGGAGTATTGAATACTCAAGTTGTCAGATTTGGTGCTAGGCAGGAGCAAGTGAGTTGTGGAGGACCCCAGCTTGTTGAGCATGTTGAGCTTAGGTATTCTGACAATTCCGTCTCATCAGTCACTTGAATCATGCAAATGAAAGAGATGAAGAAGCCATGAGGATTCCAAGGATGCTGGTCATTTTTATTCTCTGCTTATCTAGTGCACATTTTACCTTCCTGAAGATGGTGTCCAGTTTGAGTTTGCTTAGACCTCCAAGGTTGTCTACCAACAATATGACACAATCGGTGTTGAAATGCATAAAGGGCTGATTATGAATGGCACGTGGAAATTACTACTTTCATTGTGGATAATTACCCCAATCTAGAATTCATTGACCTCCTGAGATGGGCCTTGGGTACCACACTGCCAGGTACATGTGGATAATGCTCATTGAAGGGGTGCTTGGTCTCAGAAACATAGTGTCTTGCATACACAAAAAAACTTCCAGATTGTGTTATTTGATCTATATGATTTGATTATAACCATGTGCAGCTCCTCCACAAGCTCATCTTCATTAGAACAAACTGAGCCCTGACAGCCCACTTTAGATGGCTGGCGCTATCACTGAGGAAATTGGCACATGTTACACCATATCTGGGAAAACAATTCAACCACAGCTTTTGACTCACCATGCAAGTTCAAAATGTAATAGCAATGACTCCCTCCTTAATTTAGTGGATATCATAAACATGACCCATCAAACCTCATAATCTTGTTACTTGATGGACTACATTTACTAGTTGTGACTCCATTCACCATTCCTAACTGTACATTTTCACTCTCTTTTCTTCTATCCAATTAAGTCCAAAAAAGACTCAAACAATAGAATAAAAGTATGATTTAGAAAATTGGACCAAATGCTGTAAGTAAAAACAGGTTAGATTTTCCCATTCCTGGCCGTACATTTTCACTCTCTTTTATTCTGTGTAATTCAGTTAAAAAAAGACTCGAAGAATAGCTTAAAAGTATGAATTAGAAAATTGGACTAAACTTTGTAAGGGGAAACAGCACACCTGTCAAAATAGTAATAAAGATGTGAAGGACAAGACAATGGGGAATGAGGTGATTACAAACTCTGGGAGGCATAATGGCACTCCAATTCCTGTGATCCCACAATTGGTTATTCATAAAAGAGTAGGGAAAAATATAAAGGAAAGCATGTATATCGACATAGTGGCTTATATTTGTTCCACTAGCATCTGTAGTCCCAAGGCTCTTTGCCTTTGAGATTACACTTCTGCAAGTACATAACAGGTAAATTTCAGACCTCATCTCTTTCAGATTGTGTAGCTGTTGGTACAAGTTCTACCTTTGTGATGGAAACTGATACCATACAAAGGTCTCACATATAGGATGGCTACCTTGTAGAGTGTCTTCACTTACTTATGCCAAGTCATGAACAGCTTTGGGCACAGTGGCTCATTTTCCCCAAGTGTGATCCTGAGACCACATATGTCGAAGCACTTGTTGTGATGCTGAACATAATCATGCCATTTGACTCCATGAATATCAAGATCATCAGATATCTTGACGAAAAAGGTGATCCCTTTCATTGCTGCTCAAGATACTTAGTAAGATCACTGGTCATCAATCAAAGAAAATAGCGGAAATCAAGTTTGTGCAATATGAAAATATTGATAACAGCAACAGAAAGAAGAGAAAGATCCATCATTTGTATGGTTTTCTAAGAAACAGAATGAACGATTGGTAAAATAATTAGACTCACAATATTTCACTGTCCACTGTTGCTTCACATTGTTGTTGGATCTTATAGGCAATGATATGTCATACAAGATCATGAACATCAAGTATACAAGCAATATGAACAGCCACTTGTCACTGAGTCCCTTTTTGCTCAGAGTCATCCATGGAAGTTGCCTTATATAGCTGTCAACAACTGTTGTTGATGGACAACCCCTCTCTGGCTTGCTTGTCATATCTGTGAAAATTCTTGGAAGCATGCAAGACACAGCCAGGCTCATGAATAGAACCATTTTGTGAATATTGTTTCCAGGGTTAAATTGTCCAAATGCCCATGTCAGTGTCTGTGCCATCAGCAACATTTCAGTCATAAATGAAATAAAGTTCTTGTTACATTCCATTGGAAGCACAGACTTGTGCAACATCATATAAAGTTTCATTAGGCCAACATCTAAAGCAGACCAGTCTCCCATTGGATTATTTTCCACAATATACAGCAATGACTGTCGCATTGGGAGGGGAGACATCTCTGCTTGTGTCAAATACACAGCTGTTAATGCCAGTTTAATGTTGTCATGTCCACTAATGTTGAGAAACTTGTTGTGTAGTAATTTTGTGAATGTCACCCCTCTACAACCAACTACGTCTTGGGACCATGGAATGTGGTCCAACTGGAGGTGCTTGCAACAATATATGAGAGTGGTTAAAGTAAATTCCTCTAGATCCTTGACCAGGACCATTTGTGGATGTCTGTTATGGCAACATGCATGACAGGGAGTGCATTACCACCAGAAATGAAAGGTGGCTCTTGTTGTTGATACTTGTCAGCAGAGCCACATGAATTCAATACCTTCCTGATGAAAAATGAACAGAATTGAGTTCCTAAATTGGACGTCAGAAAATCTGGGTGTTTATAGTCCTGGGAAGTAATGGCATGGAGCAAGTCTTGGACCATCTGAGGCGACATAGCAAGCAGGTATAAGCAATCCTTCCATCATCCAAGAGCTTCAGAATGTTTGTGAGCAAATTCTCTTGTTTAGTAATTTTCTGACTAGAGATGTGGATGAATTTCCTGCATTACAGTGTCCGAGATGAGTGTTTTCACATCCTCTATATAAGTACCTTCAGGGAGATCTCTGCAGCATAGCAGCAAGCAACGTGTGTAACAAAGCCTGTTATTTTGGCAAAGGCAGCAATAGGGAAATTCTGCATTACATGCTGGATGGTGAACAGGGCACTATGTAGTACAACTGCAAATTTGTTTGTCAGAACCAGATGAACAGACTTAAGTTTCAATGAGGAAAAATATGTACCAGGAAATACAGAAACTCCACCTGACAATGTGAACCGTGAAAAAGCGAATGTAGTATATCCATCAAATGACTTACTTTGTGATGTTGTTCGCTGTAATTGAAGAACACCTGCGTGCAGCATGATGATGCCAACATCCTCCTCTTCAAGATCTATACCAGCTATGCATCTGGTAGCAGCGTGAGGCTGCCTGAAACCTGTTAGATTTGGTGATTCCACACTCTTGATAAATTTCACTTCATCCTGCACTAACTAGTGCTTACTTCATTTTCTAACTTTGCCCCAGTGATTTCCAATGCTCATTATACCTACCCTCCACTTCTCCCCATCACTTTGGCTTGTTGTCGTGTCTTTGCCCAAGCAGAGCATGGACTTGTACTGTTTCCATTCACACTATGGCTCACTTGTTTACCTTTGTTTACCTATAAGTGCACTTACATCTGGAGCCCACTGTTCTTCCTCCTTGGTTACTCACAGTGGACTCCAGGTCTGTATACCTTTATACCTCTCTTAATATACCTGGTTACTCACAGTGGACTCCAGTCCTAGCTCCCTGAGTCAACCCAGCTTGCTTCCACACCTGTTACCTCCTAAAAAAACCAACCCTGGATGAGATGCAAATTGCTTTGACAGTGTAGGGAAACCATTGAATCTAAGCTCTAAGGACAATGAAGACATACATATCCATGAGGCATTGCCAGCATGGACACCATCTCAATCATATATGGGTCTATGTTTGGTCTATTGTGAATATGGTCTTCATATTGCAACTATAAGGGTTCCAATAGTGACATAATTGGGTACATCATCCATTGGAACAATTTCAAAATGATCTGTTATTGTTTTGTTATTGCATGCAAATGAACAATGAATCTTGATATACATGCCTGGCTGAAATGCCACCAAGTAGTTTTTACCACATATCCTGAACTCTTGGAAAATGTCCATGGTCTTGTCAGTGACCTGATTATTTCATTGTAGATGATGCTGACAAGAACGTAATTAGGTATGTGAGTTGAAAGTGGCAATGTAAAAATATATCACAGAAAGACAACATACCTGCCATTTTGGTTTTGTCATGAAAGCCATCAAATGTCAATAATATATGTGTTTTCCCATTGAGAAGCTTCTGGTTGGCCAGCTCCTGCCATCCTTGTTGCAAATTCCTGAAGTGAAAGGGTGATCTGACACTCTCTGACACGTCATCTCCATCTAGCCTTGGATGATTGTTTTGTAGAACCAACCTGAGAGGGAGCTATAGTCAGGCCCTCTCATGAATATGATGTGAGAGGGCATTTTACACCTGACAATGGATGCCCCTAACAGCAGGGGAGTTCCGGTATGCAACAACAACAACATTATCAAATAGGTTGTCCATGATACAATCGCCATCATCAACAGAATGTTAAAATGGGTCATTGTTGCCAGGAAGACACCTTTCAATCTTGTAAATGAGATCATTCGCCTGAATGTTCCCTAATGTCTTTGTAAATGCAAGGGAAGGGAGGGTGCATTTATCGGCAAATGGGTGATGTTCTAGTCCATCAGGATATGGAAGAAACAGTTCTGGTACATTGGTCAAGTCCAGAAGCACCCCACCAGATGTATGTCTGTCTGGAACATGATGTGGTATATGGAAACCATCGCGAGTATAGACATGAATCTCATGCCTATTGTCATCTAATAAATCTAAATTGTAGATGTTGGCTAGTTTTCTGTTGGATTTGGAGAGTGCTTTGTCATATACATCACCATACATCAGAATGCTTTGGATTAGCATTGGTGTCCAAGTTTCAACTTTCAAAAATCTAGGGAGCATGACAATACTAAGACCATTGATCACATGAGACAGGCATAACTTAGAGCCAGTGTGGAAAAGAAATCCCACCCAGAAGCTTGTGCAAAAAACCCCGAAAAAAACCTCCAGGACTGATGACATGAGAAACCACATTCAAGCAGAGCTCCAACTCTCCACAGTGCATCACATCACTCGCAGGTAATTATGGCTGAGAAGTCATTCTGTGCAGACAAAGAGCAGGAGATCAGTAGGAATTCAGGGGAAGAGATGGAGATGGAAGGGTCTGAGGAAGATCCTAAGGATGAGATTGAGGAGATCAATGAGGTCTGTGACTGGCAATTCTTGGTTAATGTCCTCACTTGGTACCATGCACAACTCACTTTCCAAGAGATTGTACATGCTGCTAAGAGAGCTGAGCCGATCCCCTACCACACCTTCATCGTATCTGGTGCAGGCTGGGTCGCTAAACTTCTCAATGGCCACCCAAAAAGGATTCGGACTGAGCTGGCAGTCCACAAGCACGTTTCCAAAGTCCTGCTGAATAAACTGTGGGAACAAGGCTATACCCACTCCAAATTTGTTACCCTCAAAGAGTAACTAGCAATATTTCTCTACGTGTGCATCACTGGCCTATCGGTCAGGCATATTATTGCAATGTGAGAGTTTCCAGCACTCTAACAGTATAATCTCCAAGTATGCAGCTGTTCTTACAATATTTTGTATATTTGCTGACAGTGATGCATAAATACTTCAAGAAACTACTTTTTGCATTTTCTTTGCCTGATATCTATATGAAATATGTTCAGCTACTACACAAAAGTGATCCTGTCCATCCTTCTATTTGTGACAATCTGAAGTACTTTCCCTTCTTTCAAGACACCGTAGGTGCTATCGATGGGACTCATATTGCATGCTCTCCTTCTGCAGATAAAAGAGACGCTGCACAAAACTGCAAGAGATTCACTACACAAAACTTACCTTGTTTGCTGCAATTTTGACATGCAGTTCACCTACATACTCAGCAGCTGGGAAGGATCTATGGCAGATGCTTCTGTCTACCATGATGTATGGACAAACGGACTTCACAATTCCCAATGAAAAATACTATCTTGCTGATGTATCAGCTGCAAGTTTAGGTGATGTCATTAGTTGTAAATATCCATCAGCAAAGTGGTGATTGTCATGAAAACGTTTGAAAAGAAGAACAACGTTGGATGGGGGAATGATAGTCACATCCAGTTCTACCAGCTTCTTCCTTGCTGCCTGAACAATTGGATGGGAAGCAGAGCACTAGTCTTGGTGTCCAAGGCAGAGATTGCGTTTTTGATGAGACTGCTTTGATCAGAGATTGACTCGTACATATTTTCCAGTTTCTCGAACTTTTTCACCCAATTGTTTGCGGCTGAACATCCCCTTCCCTGCACATCGCTTTCAAGCCAATAAGGTACTGCATGCGGTTGATAACGTGCTGGATATAACAGAGTGGTCGTCATCAACTCCTTTCCGCTTCAGAGACTGCTTCAATGGCTAAGGAACAGTAGCCATCACCACATCAGTATCAATCCATGAGTACCCAAGGCTGGCACCAGACACCATGCACAGTGTGTCCTGCACAGTAGACGGCGCCCCTACAGTTACAATACTTCCCCCTCCACTATCATTCTTACTGATGGGTGGCGTGTCCACACTAGGCGCTGTGAGGGTACTTGGCGTGCTGATGTCAGTGCAGAGAAGTGGTTGAAGCCCTTGCCCTTTGAGAGCATCATGGAGGTTCTTCATTGCCTCATAGTGTGGCCAGCCCATGTTTCGGAAAGGGCCCGTATCCTTGTATTTCTGTTGAAATCGGTGTTAGTCTAGGATACAGGATCTTATTAGAACGTCGTATCTCATTTTCAGCCCCAATACCAGCCCCTCCATCAAGTATATGTGCGAATCCAGATGTACTGCAGATCAACGACACAACTTCGTATGTCTTTCCGAGCTGTACATAATATCAAATCAGCCAAATATGTGATCGATTAATTGGAACATATATACCCTTTTTCATTTATCCTTGCATGCCCTGGCAGTCTTGGGTGCCTCTTTGCTTGGGTTACTGAGAGCGGTAGCAATGGTATTCCAGAATGAAGCCTTGAAATTTAGGCCTTCACCAGCCGATGCCCTGTGGGTGGCAACAAGACTGATGAGGATATTAGTATCAGCTTCTGACCATGATACTTGCGCACTGCTGCTGTGAGATTGTGATAATGCACCCTTGGAGGGTGATTGTATAGATTTGCAAGCCATAACAACGAAAGAAGAGGAGGGCTCTGGCAAGTGGTGCAGTGTACTGTGGAGATTGGAGCTCTAATAAGGGTAGGAATAGACTTTATGACATGGTGAGGTCAATTGAAGTGGGACACAGGATATTTATATTGCTTGGAATTATGTCACTTATATAATTACACAGCTTGGTCACATAGAAACCATCAATAGCTGTCAAATACCCATGTTACATATGATATAATGATTGTCAAATGCAAGGTCAAATAAGTGTTCCAATGACATGTCATTTTGAAATGACTGCCATTCCATCGAATTGTATCCAAATCATTTCACCTTGGCATCCATAGTAAGCCAAGGGTAGGTACTTTATTTGATATACTCATATGTTAGGGTCCAGGTTAGGAGGTATTGGGGAATAGAATATTGACTTTAGTGGAGAACATGCAAACATTGGGACACTTATTTGAGCCACTGTATCTATGCTTACGATTGCAGAACCATATTTAATGAAATTATCTCATCACTCACTGAACTGTGGTCAAATAGCCAGGTTCTAGAGTGTGTGAAGGAGCACATGGTTATTTTCAAGCCAAAGGTGAGATATCTTATGGCATCTGAATCACTTCTAACATGTCATGGCAAAGCTGCTCCCTCAAATTGTTGAGTGGACAACATTTGGTGTGTGTTCTCTCCTCTCAAACATCTGGGAACATTTCAAGAGCTATCCAGTGGAGTCAGAAGCAATTCCTCATTATTGGATAGAGTTAACTGCATCACTGGAGTGGATTCTGAATTATGCACACACTGCAAATCCAAAGGTGTTGAAAAAAGGATTGATGGATCCACTGTGCTTGTTATTATTGGTTGTCCATGACAGCCTTCTGTCTCTGTCACTGATAGTGGTCCACACCCCATTTGTGAAGATACGGGTTAAAATTTGATATGTAGATTGGCCAATAAAAAGAGATCCCAAATAGTTAACTATGGACAAGAACATATAATATAAGTTGGATCATATATCTTGATACTTGTGCAAATGCACCCATGGCGCATCTGCATGAGATCTGGGTTCATTGTATTAATTGGGTGGTAGTGTCACTTGGCATCATTTGTTACATATCTGTCATATATCATGCCAACCTCAAGCACAACTCCAGCCTCTGGGCACAACTCTGCTCCTTCAGGAGCAATCTCTGGTTCATTCTCTATTAATATATACCTCTGTTTCTCCAGACATCTATACTCTGACTAATTCCTTCTTACACTCTGTACTTACAATACTCCTTTGTTCCATACATAATCTAGTTCCGATCCCTAGGTACCTTCAACTTGTGCATGCACAGCTCTGGCATTCGTCTTGCTGGAGCGCAGTACTGGCTTTCTTATTTTCTATCCTTTGTCTCAGTCATCCGTTACTAATACTGTATTTTCCCTTCATATATAAACTCCTAGACACTTCATGTACAGTAGCTAGATTATCAACTTGGACAGACTCCTGTTCCTTCCGTATCCTCTGTCTCTCTCCACTCCAAAATATGGGACACAAACAACAGCAAGGGCGCAACACATAAGCTGAAGCCAAAGTTCTACCCGTCCGCACAACTCTGGAGTTCTAGAGTTCCACCAGGAATTGATCAATCTCTAACAATCAAGCATAGTCTTTTTAACATACCTGAGGACTATTATCCTTTTTGGCCATACCATTCCAGAGCCATGTTGTGTATGTTCCAACAGTATTTCAAGGCATACACTTTAGACATCATTGCATTGGTCATCAAAAGTGTGAACACAGAGGTGTTCATGAAGGCTCTCAAAGCGATGATGTTGCTTTGCAAAACAAAGCTTATGACAAACAAGCATCATTGATTCCATGGAATAAACAGGTTCATCCCCTATGATATTCAAACAACTCCTACATACTCCTCCTCCATGCTATCAATAGCAATTCAGGTCTCATTGGCCATGGTTTGCTGGAATCTTATCATGGTCAGAAGTTGCTCTTATGCTTTGCTGAACAATATTTGGTAGCTGTCAATGATAAGGCCAATTGTACTCTTCCACCATTTTGGAAGTCAAGAAGATCATTTTCAGTGTTCAAAATGGCTATCCTTGAGGCTGAAAATCTCATCAGTGAAAAGGTCGATCATCCTCCAACCCAGGCATTCAATTTAGACTTCATTGCAAAAGTGAGCTCACTGGCAAAGATTTATAATGTCCCCTAGAGTCTAATCCCACTGGAGCCACAGATAGGCTGATCATAATGAAAACCATACAGCATGGATCAACCTTGGAAAGGCCACTATGGTCCCTCACACTTTGCATGATAACCCTCATGTTGTCACACTCAATCAGGTGACACAGAATGCTATATTACAAAACGCACAAGCTGATTGGTCTGCATTGGTGATATCCATTCAGGATTTACACACTATCTTGAATTGTCAAGTTCTTCCTCAGAAGTGGAACCTCTCATCCATGACATCTCCTTCTGGACTGGATTCATTTTCATTGTATGTGGAGCATATATATGAGTGGGTAAAAGATCATTTCAATGCAACAATCAAGCTACACCAAACTGCAATGCTTGTGACAATTGTTTTCAGCAAGATCTTGCCAGATGTCTGCCATGATATCAAAGCAACAAACAGTGACCACTCTGATCAAATAACTCAAGCGGTCCGTAATGTTCCTTGGATTCCAACATCCTTCCAGAACTGCAAGGGAATGACAAGCCAGGTCCCATTCATCATGATGATGAGCACTTTCATTATTGCAATTTATAAGGCTCAATCCCCCTTATACAAATATATGACCAGTCATAAGAATAATCTTGGTCAGCTTTGAACAAGGAAACATAGTTCATTTTCTTCTTTTGTTTATTATTCCTTCCATATTAACATATCTTGAAGATGAAAAGGAGATCATTGCTTTCAACCTTGTTAGACTTGGCCTTGCATATGCCAATGGTCCTGATATATTTCACTCTGCAAAATTTGATTTCTTCTACTCTCTCCTCAGTTAGCACAATATGGACATATTCCATGATGACCTGGTTCACAATCTACATGATCTCCCTTATGGTCCCTTCCACACACTTACCCGCTTGGTTGGTATTCCTCTCTTCCAATGTATATCCCATAGGGGTGAGGTTATTGAGAGACCTTTTGTAAAACATCATGCAGATGGTATTTTAAAAGGAGAGGATTCAAAACATGTTGATACATAAAGCTGTGCAGATGTGCCATATGGGGATCTGTGCATCATTTTACATATTGTACAATATTATGATATTTTACACAAATGCGCTATTGGTGGGTTGGCACAGTCATTTAGAGAAAGATGATTCACAGTGTGATCGTATTATATAGGATTATGTGTATTGAAGTTTACACTGGTGGTGTACAGTATTCTGATTGTGTTGTGTATAGCATGTGTGTCTCTGGTTTCCTGATATTGAATTCAATAAGGCCACAAGTATTTTCCATAGTATGTATACATAATGAGCCACTTTGGATGTGTGTTGTTCGCAAAAAGTAAGAGAATTTGTAGGTCTAACCCTCACTCAATTAGATTAGATCCCCTTAAATGAGATCATTAAGGTGAAGCAAAAAGCTATGAAGGAAGAAAGAAGTCAGCAGGATAAGGGTGAGGAAGCAATATGCAAGGGGGGAGATATTTCCTTGGGAAAGCGGAAGGCAAACGAATTGGGTTTTGTGAGGATGGTGCCAACGCCCCTCCATAAGAGTGCATTCTAAAAGAAGACCCCAAAAAAGTCACAGCGGAGGAGATCTGCATCATCATCTGACTGGGACACCGAGAAGAGGGACTCAACAGGTCCTGCTGCTGCTGTGACTCCTTCCAGCATACTGCCATCTGCACCCCCTGCCTCTCCTTGAGCCCCTTCCCCTCCCCTCTTTATCTGTTGCAGTCAGCGTATCGAACTAAAGAAGATTGCATCAGGCATGCCTGGTCCCTCACGAGACTGCTCTTCCCACAGCAATACTCTTTGCACCACCGCATTGAATATGCCAACACCATCCAATGGTTTCTCTTCCACCTTCATTGCCAGCTGTGGCAAATCTAGTGGAGCTGAGGATGCTATTGCTACATCCACAACTCCCTCCATAGGTGTTTGTGAGTGTTGTGTAATGCAAGGGAGAATATGCATTCCAATCAAGAGAAAGGCCTGCACCAGCTGTCACAATAAGAAAAAGCAGTGCTCACAATCAGATCACAAGATGGCATGATCCACCTTATGCCCTGCCCCTCCTATGAGAAATACTGCACCATCAACTTCTCAACATCAGGCCTCATCTGTCTCACGACCCACTATCGTCCCCATCCATTCCCCATCCCCATCAGAATGTCAGAGTTGACAGAATTCTCTACAACACTTGTCAGTATGTGATGTCCCCCATTTTCTATATTTTTGACTTAACTCATGGCAGATAATAACATGATCCGTTTTTTGCACCCATCAATAGCTGGGCTCCCAAAATTGAGGAAAGGAATGCAAACTGGTGGTACATGTACGTAATTCACTTCCTAGCAGTTCTATTTCTAAGTGGGGGAGTAGGTTGTGCCTGCACTGCCCCTGCCATTGTAAATGAGGGCCTGATTCCTGGCCCCTCATATACAGTATGAGGTGAGCCACTTGTCACTCAAGTGCAGCACCAGAGGCTTGAGAACCAGCTTGAGGAGCAAAGCCAGCAAATTGCAGTTTTATCTGCCATGCTACAAAAGGTCCTCACTCGCCTTGCTAATGTGGAGTGTGCAGCATCTGCAGTGGGGAGGGTATGTGAATCTAGCAAATTGATGCAGAGATCCAGACCTCCTGCTTGAGTACCTTTTACAGTGTGCTTTGAGGTGTTCAGATTTCCCTCATTCGTCAAGCAAGAAAGTCTTAGTAGCTAGATGCCTCAAGGCTGTTTTACCTATGTATTTGTAATGGAAACATTGATAAGCCTCAGTCATCTAGTACCAACATCAAAGATGCTTTAGAGAAATAGTAAGTATATGTTTATTGTAAGATATCTCCCTGGCTAGTATCTTATATCAGCATCAAGGCAAAGGGGGAGACTGACATGTATGACCCCTTTGTTGATGCCTCTATGGCTATACTTGGAAGTCTATTTAATCTGAAGGTCAATAGAATGCGAGATCCTATTGTAGACATTACATTTCAATGAAATGATCAGTCAACCATGGTTCAAAATCACAGCCAGGTGACATCATCCTGCAAATCTGATATCATTCTTATTCCATCTAAGAGGCGATGCAGCCTCTTTGAAGAACCTACAAATAATATCACCTACATAAGTAACTGACTGAACGGCACTAAGGAAAAGAAGCCTGAAGTAAACTGGCAAGATGTGCTCAGTATATTTGAGTTTAAGTATACCTGAACAATGAAACACCCTTGGAGGCTTCAGAGTACATCATCTCATCTACCACCAATGTGGTGCATCCTATGATGAAAAACCTTCCTCCCCCGGCCCATTGATGTTGGCAAAGCAAACGCCAAGTAAGTAACAGCAATGCAACACTCGAAACCAACTAAAGGTGACATAAATCAGGTGGCAACTCAAGTTGAATGCAAAAGCACTCCAGTTCAAAGCATCAGTGGGAGGGCAATGCGATATAGCAGTCTTACAAGTGCACAAGGTACAGAAATTCATCTGAATCAACCCAACCTGCTGGAACAACCCAACCTAACATGTGGCAGCCCATAGGGGTTTAAACAGTGTTTTATGGTGCCAAAATGTTATTCGCCAGTGTCATGGTCAACTATGTAATGAACTTTACAGTTTGCAGTGAGTCTTTTCTCTATGGATGACTATATTGTGCCTAATTATCTCAGATGACACCCTTTGGATCACAATCTTTGATCACTAAGGGATCACCTATGTTAGTGGCTTCAATTTTATACAAGATCTCCCTCGCTTTATGGTGCTGCTATACTGTACACACTCCAGCAGTTGAACTTGGGCAGCCAGGATCAAGTGAAGGAGCTCAAAGCCCCTGAGAATGGAAAGGGAATGGAGGTCATCATCTCAGACAAAAGTAACACCCCGATTAAATTGGATTTGAAGAATCTGAATATAGTACACCAAATTGCACTCAGTGGAAGGGGGACAGAGATTCTGGATGTGAAGTCTTCAGATCTCATGGAGTTAGATGAGTATCTGGCATCAGATGGTATTGTGGGGAAACTTTATTAGAAAGAGGAGGGACAGGACAGCAAGGGAGCCATTCTGAACATTGTCGACAAAATAGTGGCAGTCAATGATAATGTCAAGGGATACTTACCAATGCTGCTCTTGTTCTACAAGTTTGATGTCTTGATGTCCAACATCAGGAAGGTGCTTGGAATTGAGAACGAGGACGCTAAGAGAGGCAGCCGCACACTCTATCTCCTGGTATTTCACAAGCTTTGACCAATTTGAACTCTCTTGTCTAATTCCAAAGAGCTGTATGACGTGTGGAGGCAATGTGTCATGTGTATGTCTCTTACTCTATCTTCCCACCTATTTTATAGCCCTGAAAGTCAGTCTACTCTAGGTCACTATGGACTTTGGAAAGGGGACGTTCATCATCGTGATATCAGTGCCATGAACCTGATGTACTATTGAGTAGATGGCAAGGCGGTGGACATGGTGAATGACTTTGACCTCTCAACTTTGGTGAGCTCAAAGTGCAAGTTCAACAACGAGTGGACTGGAACTGTATCATTTATGGTGATCGAGCTCTTGGAGGAAAATGGCCAGAATGGCCTTCTCTTTCATAAGTATTGCCATGAGGTTAAATCAGTTGTCTGGGTGTTCATTTGGGTTTCCTACCAGTACAACATAAACAATACCATTCACAAGGGATTCTTATATCAATTGGCCAAAGTTGATGTAATCCAATGTGTTAAGAAGAAATCACATTTTCTTGCTTCACTTCATACTCCTGATGGTGTTGACAAGGATCTCCGGATTTCTGCTTTAATTCTCCTCATTTTCTTTGAAACAAAGTCAACTGTCATCACATCAAGGAATTCCTGGAACTTACTAGTTTACAGGTCAAAGGAAAACCAGCTTACTTTGCGTATAAAGAGTACCTTGCAGAAGTTGAAGCTGAGCTGAATGAGGTACCCAATGATGATATGTTCAAGCACTTCATGAAAGTGATTGGTGACATTGATATCAAGGATAAGGTGAAGCAGGCTACAAAAGGCATCCTATTGAGCTAGCACTTCAGGTTGATTTACAGTAGTGGGTAGAATATATTTCAAACTCATCTATATTATGTCTTCAAGCCTCTGCAACTGGAACTACATGACTTGACATCAACGTCAGCCCCTACAATGGTCTCATTCTTTACCAGTTATATGATTTAAACGGAAATGAGGATCAGAAGTCTATCGTTGGCACGAGAGGCTGGGGTTTCATGGTTTTTTTTTTTTTTGTGTGTTTTTTTTGGTTTTTTTTTTTTGTTTTTTTTTTTGTTTTTTTTTTTTTTTTTTGTTTTGTTTTTTTTTTTTTTTTTTTTTTTTTTTGTGTTTTTTTTTTTTT
>JBBPRR010000425.1:0-23979 GCA_038093115.1 Hortiboletus flavorubellus
TGTCACATCTTCGACAGTCATTTGAGTTATTATCCCCTGCCCCCAAGTCGGCACCTCGGCAGTCACAAATGTCACGAATTGTCACGGACCATCACACGGCTCGTTTCAGACTCCGCTGACACAGCAGGCTTGGTATCCTCGACGGCCCGCCATCGTCAGCCTACGAATTTCGCGCTCCGGCGGTCATACCTTGAAACTCCCCTTCGGCAGACACTCGGCGGGCGACAGTTGGTGCAACTTCATGATCAAGAGAAACTACTTTGTTGTTTTTTATTCGTTCAACTTCGCATACATAGGTATAGTATAAAGATTGATATATATTTGTGAAGTAAGCTAGTGTGTATGTAGTGGAGTACTGACTTGGGGGTAGGAACCTAGGATAGCAAGTATATCATTCTTAGTTTTCTACTTGTAGTGCTATCCTCGTAACGTGACACAATGTGACATGAGTTGTGACAACGAGTGAGTCTTCCGTTTCGTTCGTCTTGCTCGTCCGTTTCGAAACGGTGGGAAATCAAAACGGATGCAAACAAAACGAAACGGAGGCAAAACGAGGGCTGCCGAACGGGCCCTAACTTTTTTCCTTTTTTCTTTTCTACCTTTTCGAGGTTTAAAATTTAATTTATATGAAGCTAATTGGTCGAAGTCGCTGCCCCGTGTGCACTCTGCCTTCACCAGCGCGTCATGCGCTCGGTTCTTGTTGGCTTGGTATCTCTAGTACGCGAACGAATTCCATGATGACGGTTGAAGCAACAAAGCCGAATGGGAGAGGGCTGCGGCTTGGAAACGGTGCTTCGCATTGGAGTGCGATCGCTTTTGATCGCACAGTCTGATCGGTTACAATTGAATCCGCCTTTGCGTGACCCGCGTCAAGTCACTTCCAGGACGCGTGGTGGGACGCGTCGATGCAGGGCCGCTGACGCTTGAATATGGGATTGGATTGTACAGGTGGCACCAAACGCTCATCCCCCCCCATTTATTTTATTTTATTTTTGGCGCCATCTCCGGATGAAAAAGAGAGCGACGAGTTCGGATCCGAGAGGGGGGGGAGTAAGAGCATCCGGTTCGGAGCCAACCATCTAAGCCGCGACCGGATGACTGTACGGATGGCATGACGCGCACGTGTCATTGTCACATCAGTGTGTCGTCTGCCGGGCTAAAGACATGCGGATCACAAGCGTACGGGTGGCATCAACGCTCATTCTCTTTTTTGTATGTCGCCGTCCCCGGATGGAAAAGAGAGCAGAGGATTCGGGCCGGGGAGGAGGGGATTGAAACCAACTGACACGCTCCTCCGAGTCGGAGTGGACCGTACTACATGACTTTAAGTATGTATGCATGACACGCACATGTTCCATTGTCCTTGACATTGTACATGGGATTGGATCGTAGTGGTATCGAACGCTCACCAATCACTCCTTCTCTTGAAGTCTTTTCCGGATAGAACAGAGAACAACGGATTCAGAACCAGAGAGAAAAAGACCAATTGCGGGCCGCATGATCAGGGCATGATGTCATAGAGAAGGGAGCGAAGGTTTCGGATTCCAAGGGGAAACCAGTTAACGCGCTTCTCCGGGCCGACCGCCACGGTCCTAGCTGCGACTGGATGACTGCGCATTGTCACGATTGTATCACCGAAGGAGCATAGCGATATACGGAACCATATGATCAGGGCGCATGGTGTCGCGCGTGGGTATATGGAGACTCGGAGGCAAAGAGTGCCATCATCGGTGGCAGGAGCATCGTGGCACGAGCCTCATCGTGGCGTGCCGGAGTATCGTGGCAAAAGCCTCGTCGTGGGATGCCAGAGCATCGTAGCAGAAGTCTCATCGTGGCATGAGCAATTGTGACGAGCAGGACGAGGTCGCGGCGCTGTTGAGATCTTTGTACGACATGACTGTGCATGTGTCGTTGCGCTTCAAGGGTTTTTCCAAGGTCGGCCTCTGGCCGTGAACCTAAGGCGATGAGCTTCGGCGAGGTGATTAGCAGGAGAGGAAGAAAACGTCGGAAACTCGGAGTGGACCAAACTCCGAGTCGTCGAAACAATTTTGAGTTGTGATTGCGCTTCCTTGGAACCCATCCACGTGCCAGTGAGTAATTATCTCATCCAATCCTACTCCCGGAAACAGCGGGGCTGAGGGTGGGTCTCAGTACCTGCTTATCGCGGCACCTCGGACGCGGAAGAATGCCTTTGGCACTTTGCGATTGAGACGTTGCTAGCAGACATACGTTTCGCTTTCGTTCACTTGGACAACCTAAACAAAGCCCGAACGATGGATTGTCTAAAACGCAACGTGTTTGTAGGTGTCAACTTGCGTACTCCAACAGAGAACCTTGTGGATGCCGCACGAGTCTATTTGTCCGCGGAGCCTCACGTATGGCAGAAGACAGTCACACTGTGAGTAGTATGTGTGCCAAGGCGAACCGGGTGAACACAAGCTCGGGTCACTGCCTTGCGAATTCAAGTACAACGATCAGTCCCCGTTGGCATCGGCCACGGGTGAGCTCAGATCTCTATGATCGCATTCCATTGGCAAACTTGCCCGGTGCGCCCGAGCCCTCCTTTCCCATAAAACCTCGCCAAGTTGTCTCAGACAGCCAATACCCTTTGAGACCATGGCATCCGAGTCTGCTAATCAAGAAAAACGCGCTGCAAAGGGGAACGAATCATTTGAGCAGGATGACGAGCAGGTTCTTCCCAAGAACAGGCTAGGTATCGTCAGCTTTGCCTTGGTATGTACCATGTTCCTCGGAGTGCTTGATATGGTGAGTCAGAGGCTTCACACTATGGAATGCGTCTAATGTGGAGACCATAAGACCATCGTCGCAACTGCGCTCCCCACCATCGTAGCCGAACTTCATGGAGGCAGTAACTACAGTTGGGTTGGAAGGTATGCCCCCCTTCTTTGGAAGTGTATGCACCACTTGGTTGACACTCATTGTACTAGTGCATATCTACTTCCAGCTGGCGCTTTCGGTCCCCTCTATGGAAAACTATCCGATGTGTTTGGTGAGGCATTTCGTCGATAAGGCTTGTAGGCGACATTCCTTACCCCGTTAATTAGGGCGAAAGCCACTCATCTATTCGTGTATAGCTGTGTTCTTGGTATGTTATGTTTTCATCTTCCTGGATTGGGGTGTGCATACCCTTTGCTCATTTTCGTCATGCCAGGTCGGATCCGCGCTTTGTGGGGCCGCACAAAACATGACTTGGTTGATTGCCTGTAGAACGCTCCAGGGGATCGGAGGTGGTGGTCTCACGCAACTCTCATTCATCATCATCTCGGATATTGTTCCGTTGAAAGAGTGCGCATCCTGGGCTCAAAAGATCCATTCCCTGATCCGACTGACGATCTTGTAGCCGAGGGTGTTATGGTGGCTTACTTGGCGCCACGTATGGTATTGCGAGGTATTCTTTTCACAAGGTTTGAGCTTCGGGTTTGCTAACGCTGTTCTGAACAGTGTGATTGGACCGCTCCTTGGTGGTGTAAGACTTTTTTTTTGGCGTGAGGCACCACGGCTAAATCAACCAAGGCTTTAGCACAACATGTTTCGTGGAGATGGTGTTTTTTCGTTAACCTGTACGCGTTTAATCCAATGGTCGAGTCCGCAATTCTGATCACTAAACTCTAGGCCCATCGGTGGTGTTGCAGCGACGCTGCTGCTTCTCTTCCTCAACGTTCATCCACCCCCGAAACGCCCACTTCGTGATCAAATAGCCGGATTTGATTTTGTTGGACTTCTCAGCCTAGTTGCAGGAGTCGTTTTCCTCCTCATAGGGCTCGACTTCAGCCAGGAAAGCTGTCAGTTCTCCATATCATTGTTGACAAATTCACTCCTCACCCCTATAAAGGGACAGGACCGTGGACGGTCGGCCCGCTCGTCGCAGGAGTGATTTTACTTGTCGCCGGCGGGGTCAACGAAGTACTCACAAAACGTGCAGCTATCCTGCCTCCTCGTTTATTCCAGGTCAGTTTCGAGCTTGAGGTTTGCACGCTATCTTGACAGAACTACGAAGACACGCACCACTGGTTGTGTCCTGGCAGCTGCATTCCTCCATAGTACTGTTTTCATTCCAATGGTATAGTGAGTACAGATCACTTCCTACGAGAATCAGCGATGTGATGCTAATCTTAATTTTAGTTACCTACCCATGTTTTATCAAGGTTTTTCTTTCAGATTCTGTCATGTGCGAACTCTAATTTGACGTGTGTTTAGTACTTGGCTCTTCGGCTACTGGTTCAGGAATCAAGTGACTACTTTTCCTGCTCTCGGACGTTTGGGTTGCTTACCCCCTATATTTAGGTCGCTTCCCTTCATCCTCGGGTCTTCCGGCGTCTCAGTCCTCTCTGGATTCGTCGTCTCAAAGATGGGGAGATACCGCCCAGCGATCTGGTTCGGGAGTACCTTGTTTACTATAGGGGCTGGCCTCATGATCACGCTGGACTACACCTCGAGCATGTCTGTTTTTTTCCTCCTATGGAATTATTTCGTGATGCTCAATGATCCACAGTGCCGAACAAGAGATTTTCCCTCTTGTCGCAGCCATCGGAGTAGGTTTTTTATACCAGATTCCGGTAGTGGCAATTCAAGCAGCGATGCCCGCCAAGGACATGGCTACTGCAACGAGCGCCTTCATGTTCCTTCGGTAAAAGATCTTTTTTGTCGTGACTTCAGTTTCATAGAAACGATTGATGTTCTTCAGCGTGTTGGGCGCCGCGGTCGGACTTTCGGTTGATGAGGCAATCCTCGCCAGCGTGCTACCACGGAAACTTGCAGCCATCCCAAACGTTGACAGTCTTGGGCTTGGTAACGACATGAGCGCGCTCAATGATAGCATCGGCCAAGTCCACTTGATTTCTGTGTGTCGCCGCGCGTCCATTTTTTTTGGTGGTGTTGACTAACAGCGCTCTGTGCCAATCACTTAGGACGTCACCCTTCGTAATGCGGTTCTCCACGCGTGGGCGCGTTCGATTGCGACGATATGGATGGTGGCGACGGGCTCAGTAGGGGTAGCTCTGATTTTGACGCTGTTCTTGCGGGAGTACTCGGTGGAACGCAAGACGGTGTACGGTGCTGACGTCAAGAATGCGATGGATAGCGCAAACACACTGACCGAGGAGGACGAGACGGCGAGGCAGGCATAGACTGATGCGATGCAACTCGCGTTCATGCTTATTTCATATCTTATGGGAACATTGTGCTAATACGCTAGATATCTTGGACTTTTCATACCTGGATCACGGACTTGGACGAGGATGTAGATACTTAGTACAATGCATGTATTACTTAGTGACCCCGGGACATTAGTCGAGATCAGCTTTTTTTTGGACTGTATTTTTTGGACCTTGTACAAGTCGTATGATTCAGACGATAGATAGTTGCAGTACGTGGAGAGAACGTGGGTCGATGCGAACGTGGTCCCTGAGGTACTCGTGATTTTCAAGTACACTTGGCGCGGTGATCATTCCTTCAACTTGAAGTTACGGTGTGGATCAGATTCGGATTTGCTACACACAAGCTCGTGTCGATCTCCTGTGCGGTGATCGTCGTCGTCCATTGTGTATTCAGAATATCCGACGTTCAATTTCCGTGGATAGGTTTCATGGTACAGAGTTTACTCATTTTGAAGCGGCCGAAGAGAGAGAGGCCTGACCCGCGAAACACCAAACGTCAAGGGATGATGCCTAATAAAATTGGTTCATACCCTCGACACGGCGACGAGGTGAAGAAAGAGATCGACTTTGTAAGCTACAGGGGCGTTGCCACAAAGGACTAGAGCAGTATCTCGCTTCATCACGTTCACGCGTCCGCCCAGATGCTGGTAGCAAGATCCTTGACGAGCTGCAACTTTTTCTTCATGTCATCCGCGGTAAGCAAGTTGCCCATCTCTTGTGACGCGAATCCACACTGCGGAGACACCCCGATGCGCTCCAACGCCTCGTCCACGGTCTCTCCCGTGCCATTTGCCATGACTCGTGCCGCTTCAAACACCCGTTCCCTAAGAAGCACCTTGTCTTCGAGCTCTGGGAATTTACTGGAAATCAGACCCAAGATGATCGATTTGTGCTTGGGAAGATGTTCCAGTGGTTCGAATGTGCCTGCATCTCGAGTCAGCCACCTCAACGACCAAGAGGAAGGGGACGAAAACGAAAATAAGGCCAAGAGAACGCACCAGCGCGCTCGGTGTCATACTCGAGGTAATAACAGTCCACGTCCACCTCGTTGAACAGCTTCACCGCGATCACATCGTAACCCCCCTCCGAGAAATGCATAGACCTAAAGTTTCCTCGACAGAGGTGCAAGCTGGCTGTCATGTCTCGCGGACGCGTCGCAAGGCAGTTGTTGTACAGTCGGATGTACGCGTCAAGGAGTGCATTAACGTCCTCGCCCTCATCTTCTAACCCCTTGAACATCGAGGCGTCACAAAAGTAGGCGAGGAGCGGATCATCGATTTGCACGTTGCGACAGCCGGCAGCATACAGGACCTCGAGCTCCTGGCGGTAAGCGATCGCGATGTCATTGAAATAGGCCTCGCGGTCAGTGTACACCCCCGGCGTGAATGCATGCTCTCCTGATGGATTCCGTCAGTTGGCGTAACAGGCCAAAGCACTGGCGAAGGAAAGAACGCGCACCGTGGCGCAGATGGAACCACTCAGGGGCTACCATGGTCAATTTGATATTTTTGACCTCGTCGGGATGGACGAGCTTCTTGAGTGCTTCGAACTGGGGGATATAGCCTGATTTGACGTATCTGATCTTGCCCGTGCATAGTCTCGTACGTCTCGGTATGTTTTCTGAGAGTAGTGTTGATGTTAGCCTTTCCCACGATCCGTGGATGTGCACTTACTGTTGGTAACAATTGGGAGCACGTCAGGAACATAGAGCTGTGATGCGATAAGGTGCCATACAAGCGAGCTGGATGATTTAATTGGAAAATTACCTTGAAGATTTCCAAAGGTGGATTGTGAACCTCTTCGACCGACGACAGATATCAGCTTTGGTCTCGTGCCAACTTACTGCAAGATAGTCGCACCTTCAAAGCCTTCCAAATGCTCAAAGAATCCGTCGTAGAATCTGATTATTCGTAATCAGCTACCAACTAAATTCATCACTCCAACGATACATACATGTGTCGCCTAAACGGGATGTCAGGACGGTGTCTGGCTATGTAATCTATTCACCAACCTGTATTCGCCATCCGTAAAGCCCTTTATGCCGACTTCCTGCTGCAGGTTGAGTGCCTCTGCAACGGCCCGGTCTTCGAACTCCAGTAGTTGCTTCTGAGTGATCTCCTTCTGAAGGAACTTCCTCCGTGCTTCGAGGAGGTAGTCCGGGCGGAGCAGGGAGCCGACATGCTCTGCACGGAAGGGGGGAGTTTGCTTGGGCGCCATGTTCTGAGGAATAAAAAAAGGGTTGGATGGTATGTACCTCGATGGTGACAACCCCAAATACAAGAGCGGCCCTAGCAGAAATATATTAATCTTCCTTGGAGGGTCTAGGAGCCTAGGTTTAAATTTAGACGGGATAATTGTACCCACGGTGTGTGCACGCCCCTAAGCGGAAGAGCCCTTATCACTGGTTTTCCACCAACAGCACATGATGATCATGATGCAGCGAGGTCATTCGATGCTTCCAGCTGATTTGAATGGCCTCGGATTCAAACTGTCTGACAACTCGGATCCCTGCGGCATTTTTATAAATGATATACGATGGCGTGAGAGCGGGCCCCGCTGCGGTTGGCTCCCATGGCAGCGAATCCATTGGGCAGCACCACCTGCCAGTGTGATATTCTCTTAATAATATCCTGATCGCAATCGCCATGACATTCTTGCTTCTCCGACAGCGAGCCGCCACTGGATTTGAACAGTAGAAGCCCCAGCATCTATGTGTCGTGTTGCTTTGAAAAGATATCTAAATGTTGGCCCGCAAGTACGGCACACATTTTACGACGTCTTATTATGTTTGCGGTGAACACAGGTATCTGGACAGCCACGTTTGCTGGTTTGGCCCTCATCCTGGTGCGCGTCTTTTCGTAAAGCTTGCTCCATGTGGTGTTTGGCATGTCACTTAGCTCACTCTACTGTAACATCGCCAACTTGAATGCTAGAACATAGTACATTCTGGGTGAAGCGGTGAGTTCTCCGGCGTTCGGCCACACCAAAACCGACAAACAGAGCGGGGAGGTGAAGTTTATTTCTCCTGCATATCATGTAAGTTTTTCCGATCCGAGCTGGTCGAGTTGTCATGAACCCGGATAACACTTGTGCTGGTAGGATCGGGGACCACGTAGGTGGTGACATTCGCGGATTTCAAGTTGGACCGGCCACTCGAGAACAGCGTGTGAACTTCACTGTTTTTTTGTTTTGTTTTGACGATGACATGTACTTGTTCGTTTCATTGGAGCACTTACATATTTATCAGTGTCTATGTCATGGTATTCCCTTGGTACGACTGATCTGTTTCATGAAAGTTCAAAATCTGGTTCAGTTTACCAACACTGCGCCCGTGCGACTCCAAGTGCAAGTGGAACATTGATTCTGCATCGAAGAAATGGCGAGGACTTGCAGACCACCGGGAGATGGGTCCAAGGGCTGCCGAGTATGGGTCTAGTGCCTAGATGAGAACCCCATCAGCCGTAGATGGTGCCTAGTCTTTTCCGCCACGATGTACATCTCACTACCTCGTTCTCGTTCTCAGCAACTCAAGAACATGGACCACATGCAAGCATTTGAATTTGTAAAATTTCAATGCACCTGGGGCCACTGATATCTCCCCAGAGGTACCACACTCAAGGCGTAACATGCTCATACAAATTCGGGATGGGGTCGTCCCACCATTTTGACGGACACACCATCTTCGCCTTTCTTTCCTCTGGAGAACAAAGAGGTGTGTGCCCCACGTTCCCTGTCGTCTATCGACACCTCGCCACGTCTCGATCAGATCATCCGTCCCTTATAAATCTTGACGTCCTCTTTCGGTCTAAGTACAAGTGCAAGGGATTAATCAGCATCAACGCGACGACTACGACATGCATGGTGCGTCGTGCGTCATGCGTACGTGCGTCGGTGCACCACACACGCCAGACGGAACGTACCTATCCTGGGCATCCACCGCGACGGCCCCCAACCGCTGTACGACACGCATCCCCGAGCTGACGCGCCCAAAGATGGTGTGCTTATTGTCGAGGTAGGGCGTCGGAGCGAGGGTGATGAAAAATTGGGACCCTATCACGCGTCACGTATCAGGCGGGGCCTAGGCCAGGCAAGGTGTGTGGATCGTACACGTACCATTGGTGTTTGGACCCGAATTAGCCATCGCGAGGATGCCTGCGCCTGTAAACCGGAGTTCGGGGTGTATTTCGTCTTCGCTGGGAGGGGTGGGAATGCGGGCGGTAATGAGCGTGGCGCCAACGTTGAGAGAGAGAGAGAGAGAGAGACATAAAAGACATACAATCGTTGCCCATATATACTCGTCCCACCACGACCAGTCCCCGTCGGATCGCCGCCCTGAATCATAAAGTCCTGCCAGGAAGTGTATACGCATCAACGTCCCCACAAACGACGAGAGCTTGGCAAGAGGCAATGACGACCTACAGCGATGATTCGGTGGAATATCACGTTATTATAGTATCCTCTTTTGGTGAGCTCTGCAAAGTTTTTGCACGTCTGTGGGACCCGCCGGGGGAGTTGGGGTCAGTTCCAAGCACTGAGTATTCCGAGTGGTTTGAGCCAACCATGCTCGTTCAGACTTACCTTGGGGGCGTGATTCCAGTAGAGCTCGAGTTGGACGTCACCCAAGCTTGTCTCCAAGACGACAGATTCCGAGTCCATGTTGCACGGGATGCGCAGGGAGAGTAAAAGTCAGAGGTTGTCAATGGGAGTTGGGGTGTTCGACGTGGCCGAATGAGGTATTCCAGGCCCCTGACTACAGTGACAACACTAGCTACAGGGAATCACGTCCAGTAACAAGCCAGTTGTTGCAAGTATGGTACCTCCGTGATCCGGAGATTGGTGCACCTTGGATGCATAGAGTAGCACGACCCATCTCTATCTAAAGCAACGCCCTGCGACTACGCTGACATCGACACACACCTTCATGTGGGAAACGACCCAAACGTGAACAACGTCTGCTTCTGCTTCCCCTTTCCTTTCTTGCCCTTTCCTCCCGTCATCTCCCACTGTCCCTGCCCCTGCCCCATCGTCTGCATCTGCATCTGTGTCTGCTCACCCACTTCACCCGCCGCGCTCGCCCTGACCCCACCCCCACCCCCACCTCCATCTATATTCCCATTCCCACTCGCCCTCCAAACAGACGTCGCGGGCCCCGCATCCCCCAGAACACGTCTCAATGATACAACCGGCTTTGCCTTTGGCTGGGCCGTCGGTAGCTCCGGGAACGCAGTCACAGATAATGCCGGGGGTTGTATCTGTGGCCCTTTCCCCTTCTTCTTGGGTGATATCGCAGAGGGCGACGGTGTGGCGGCGGCGGCGGGGGTGGGGGTGATGGAGGAACCAGAGCCGGCCGCAGAAGAGGCAGAAGCCCATGGCGTGTGCCGTTGTGGTTGACGGAACGCGGGTGTAGAAGAAGGCCCAGCGAGCGGCGGAAATCGGACAACGTGCGCGGCACTCGAAGACGTAGAGGGGGGTGCACCGGCGCCCGGGACGTTGCGTGAGGTTGAGGACGACGCACTAGCTGCTTGCGCGACGCGATCCCACAACTGTCGCGAAGACTGCTGAGAGGACCGAGAGGCAGTCGCATGCTTGGCGTTGAGAACGCGCCCGCTCGTGATCCCTGCGTAACCTGACCCCACAGCGGTCGGAACGAGATCAGGGAACTGTTGACGTTGCTAGACAAGATAGAGCGTGGCGTCAGTACTAGTGTGCCCTTCGCGGGCAGTACAATGGAAGCTAACCTCGATCTTGAATCCGTTCCATGCAGTCAAAAGATCACGTTTCTTTTCTTCTTCTTCCAAGAGATCGACAAAGCTGTTGATGATGCTCGCAGTATCATCTAGATCGTGATCGAGGACGTTCCAGACCGTCGAGATCAAATCGCGGGCGCTCGACTCGTTTGCCCGGTATCCGCGCATCGCAGCTTTCACGGCGGCAGTGGCATTGCTCGGATTCGGTGCGACATGCTGTAACCGCGTGATAAACGAAGCATGTCGTCTTAGAGTCCGAGATTAAACGTTCAGCAAGAAACCACTCCAAGAAACGCACATACTCGGCGATGAGGGGATCGAGGTCCTCCCTTGTCGGACTTGCACGCCCACTGGGCACAGAAGGCTGCGTTGCCTGTGTAGTACCTTCCGTTAAGTGTCCCCCAAATGCCTCCCGTCGCCTCCCTGCCACCCTGGCCTGCACCTGCACGATCTGAGGGGGCGGCTCTCGCTCTCGTTCTCGGTCCCCGCGATCGCGCCGTCCTCTCCGACTACTCCCGCCGGTATCATCAAACTCGAACTCGGCCAGGACCCGTCTCGCATCCTTCTTATCTTTCGAGCTCATGTCCGCCCCATGTACCTCTACCTGATGCGCTTTGAGATCAAGCTCTGAACTAAACACGACAAACTTTTGAGCTTGACAGACAGCATTCGCACACGCAAAATGCGCCTGCGAAAAATGGAGCTCCTAGGGCGAGCGTCAAGCGACCAACGCTGCAAGGTGAAATCGACCTACGAGGCTCTCCCAATTTTGAAAGCTACATCGACACCAGTCGTCAACGCGGCGGTGACGATAAGGAGGTTCGAGACATACTATTGATCTCGAATCTCGTTTCGTTTGCATATAAAGCACTCTTCATGCCGTTCGCGCATGTGCACAAACAATTCGTCTTCGCTAAAGAAGCACTCGCGACAAAATTCACATAGCGGGTGGACGCCGCCTTCGATGGGCTCCTTGAGAGGTAGTTTGTTCAGCCGAAGGGGTATCGAGGGTAAATGCAACGGGAGCACGTTGGGCGGGTACAACGCATGTTCGTGTGCAAACACTTTTTTAGATCGGATACACAAATCACTTTGTACGGGCGCCACATCATCGACACCAGTACCACGAAAGAGAGGAAGACCTACCAAAGTACCTTTCCATGCACAGCGCGAGTGTGAAGTTTCAGATCGCCCCATCCAGAAGCAATGTAATCACATTCAGCATCGGGACAGTTGAATCGGAGGAGAATGAGCGTTTCTTCCATCATGTCTTGCGTCTCGAAAAAGATGGCGAGTTTGGCGTCCTTGTAAGGGATCGCATGGGGCGTGTAGGATGCAAAATCAGTGTCGGGTGAGGTGGTGAATATCACCGTCGATTGAGGCTCCTGTCCAGCGACGGAGGCGGAAGCAGATTGGGCGTCAACACAAGCGAGGAACGGACAAAAAACGCGCAGAGAGAGACTTGCCTTGCAAAACGTACACTCAAGCTTCTTGTACAACGCTCGCAACCGCAGCCCACATACGTGGCACGTCCGGTGGTTGCATGCGGATAAGGAGTAGTACTTGACAGGTTCTGCGCATATCCAGCAGACGGCCGCAGTGGTATCTTCGTCGTTGGTAGTGGGGATTTTGGAGGCCTCGCTGCTGGTTGGGTGGGGTGCAGGTTCGTCTGGGGTCAGCGTAGGCTTATCGCCACTGCGCTTGGCGGCTTTGGTGGAGTCAGATCCGTTGCGGTGAATGCCGCGCCCCCGTGCGCGATTACCCCGTCGGTTACGGTTTTGAGAGGGCGTGGTTCGAGTCTCGGTGGTCGTCGAGGCAGACATGGCTTGAGTGCTGTGGGGGGTGTACTTGGGCGGTCTGGAAGAAAGACTCACCACGTGATCGCACACGTTCAGGATGAAAAAGGAGAAAAATGCCCCTATCAGCGTCACTCCACCCACACCGCCCCCTCGCACCACCAACACCCAGCGGCGATGGCACGTCCACTTCCATTCCCACCCCCACGGTATGTCCAAGTCCGTCAGAATGGTGTGACTCCAATCCCGAATCCGTATGAGCGTGCTATGGCCCCAGACGGGTTGAGTCTGGTGCGTGGTACAGGATGGGTCATCTCGGGCTACCTCTGGGACGACCTCTAGCCCGTAGCCCCTAGTGCATTTAAAATTTTTCAATTCCAATTGTAAAGCCTATACCAACCGTGCACCTGTCCGTGTCTTAAGTAAATTGCTTCGAACGATTCAGCGGTAATGCATCCGACCCGTCGGTCCTCTGCCAACGGCGTGCGGTCGGAGTCGCTACAGGTGCAGTGTTGGTAAACTGAATCAGACTCTGAAATTTCCTCGAGGATACACATGAAACAGATCAAGGCATAGTATACTACTAAGAGCGTGACGATAGAGTAGTGGCATGATATAGACACAGATAAATAAGTGCTCCGATGAGGCGATGGAGAAAGGACACTTCAAACGAACAAGTACATGGTCAACGGAATCGACAAGGTCAACTAGCACCATCGTCGAAAACACACCATTCTCAGACACTGTCCTCGGGCGTCGCGGACCGGTCGAAATCCACGAATGTCACCACCTCTATGGTCCTCTGAATTCCCTACCAGCGCAATCGTCATCCGGGTTCATGACGGGTTCAACTAGCTCAGATCGTGAAAACTCACATGGCGTGCAGGGGGAGCAAACTTCACCTCACTCTGTTTGTCGGCTCTGGTGCCATCGAATGCCAAAGAACTCGCCGCTTCACCAAGAATATATGCCCTAGCATTCAAGTTGGCGAGGAGCGTGTTACAGTAGAGTGGGCTAAGTGGGTAGCCAAACACCGCAATAAGTAGAGTCAATGGAAAGGCGCGCAGCTATAGTGTTTGTGTGAGGCTTGAACGAAATCTGCTGACAAACGTGGCAGCAGTGGGCGGACGACACGCACCAAGATGAGGGCCAGAACAGCAAACGTGGCTGTCCAGATACCCGTATTCACCGCGAACATGATGAGGCGTTGTAAAATGTGCGCCGTACTTACAGGCCGACATTTTCTCACAACGACATGACACATGGACGCTGGGGACTTACCTTGCAAATCCATTGGCGGTCCGCGTTCGGAGAAGTAAGAATGTCATGCAGATCGCGATCAGGACATCCACCACGGCACCAAGAGCGAGGATTGAAGTGATGATACCCTGTCCGCTCGATGATGATGTTATTGGTTCAGAACATCGGAGACAGTACCCACTATAAAGAAACTGTCATCGAGGGTAGTCGAGGCAACATGTATGCTTCTGGAAGCGAGTTGTAAATCCATACGAACATTTTTCAACTTGTGCAAAAGAAACGAACGAACCCGTCGACACTATAGAGCGATTTCGCTACATAAACTGAGAATGTGATGATCAACGATTACTGGTGCGACTCCGGTCAATTACAACTTACGGATACTAGCCACTGACATTCAGAAAGAACACTGTTAAACTCAAATTCCTCAAGTGTTTGTAAAGTCTCACCGATCTGGTAGATTGCTTGGATAGCCTGCACAACACGGTTTAAGCAATACTGGAATTCACTGTGGGTATAAACTTCCTACCCATAAGATTGGTGCCACAATGTTCCCCTCGCTAACTGAATTGTTGTGAGCAAGAAATAAGAAATCGAGGGTCCATACGCACAAACATAGATTCGATAGACGAAAAAACCTTGTGTAGGCACTGCAATCAGGGTCTGAATGATGAGTCCTACCGTTCCAAGCAAAAGTATAAACAAGTACCGCCAAGAGTATCTGAAGCTGCGAAGTGTTGGTAGAGCTTACAGAAGCATCAATTATGGGACTTACAACGAGTTCCCTAAGGGAATATCATAACGTGGAAAATGAAATTATGGAAGCAATAACTCACGGTTCCAAATCCATCACTGTCTCCGGGTCCGCTAGGCCAGCCATGATGTATTTGTACACTGTGGGACACAAAATGAGGGCGCTTGAGTGCCGTGCACGTAGAGATACGAACCACCAGCAATAGTCACAGCCTCATGAATTGTACCAAGTGACCTATTGCGAAGTGTCGGCGGTGTTGCAAACCAAAGTCAGAAGGGCCACACCATAGAGCTGCCACCTGAGAAGAGCATTATATTATCACGTCAACCGTATTGCGAAGCTGACTCACAAAGCTCTTCATACGTAGAGAATCTTTTGGATAGCTAGAACGAAGACATGATAAGCTGATGCCAGAGCTCAAGAGACAAGGGCCATACTGGACATAATAAAAGAATCTGCCCAAATGTGCCTTGGTTCATCACTGCAAATACACATTGGAACAAATGACACTCACGTTTGCATACATGTAATACCGTAAAGGCCAGTCGATATGAAAATAGCAAAGTACAACGGTCCATATATGGTTGGGCCGTATGGGTTAGCTGACATGAGTTGTAGTTATTCGACACCTCCTCGGGCTTCAGCTGGTGGGAGGAACAAGGAATGGCGTCGAAAACGGAGGCTGCAGAGTAGTTCATATATGTGCCTTAATGATACTCCCTGGGAATAGCTATGCTTGACAAAGTTGCATATCATGACGGGCGCATCACAATACGATAAGGTTTCGATGCTACGCAGTGTATCGCTTCAACTCGTTCCTATGCTTTTATGCGTATTTTACTGATGTACTCACAAACAGTCTACGAACAATGGCACATGGCACGATAAGTAAAATTGCAAGGTCGAGTGCTGGCTGTACCCAAGGATGTCTAGTAATTTGATCCTTTGTTCGCTACTTAGTCGAATCGGTGGATGGTGAAAAGAGAAATTTACGCCAACTAGTTCCGGTGCGGTACCACATGGAAACGACAACATGGGTTCCTGAAAGAGTCCCCCACCGATAGGGAGCCACTTTATCCACGTCCAGTGATCGTATGCGGACTAAGACAAGTACTTGACAGGTTCGACGCATATCCAGCAGACGGCCGCAGTGGTATCTTTGTCGTTGGTAGTGCCGTTGGCGGTGACGTTAGAGGGTTTAGAGGCCTCGTTGGTGGTCAGGTCTGAGGTATAGGTGCATCTGGGGTCGGCATGGGCTTATCGCCGTTGCGTCTGGTGGCTCTGGTGGTGTCGGATCCATTGCGGTGACCGCCGCATGTGCGTGCGCGATTTCCCCGTCGGTTACGGTTTTGAGATTGCATCGTTCGAGCCTCGGTGGTGACAGGATCCTTTGTTTGTCACTCAGCAAGCAATGAACATTCAACATGGTTGGCTATCAGAGCGCAGGCCGAGCGGGCGACTAGAGTGGTGCGAAGGTTTGTGCCATAGTACCTAGGCATAAACAAACGTAACACATTACTACAGAGCATGCATGACGCACCGTAGCTGACTCGGAGAGGGGGTGCAGATGAAATGGACTGTATCGGGTGTCAACACTACCGTCTGAGTTGGTGTCATTGTCCGCATCCACATGCATGTTGCTAGGAGTGTCAGGGTACACAACCTAGCATGCATCACGCCTGCGGCAGCTCCTGTGGAAGAACAACCCTATCAATCCCACTCAATGTGTCAGTGGTGCGCACACTTACCCAGAGAACTGTGGTGGTAACTAGCCAAATAATGGAGCTTGCTATGCTTGCGAGGAAGTGCACGACACCATCCACGATCCAAAGTAAGTAATTGTCCCAAACATGGTTGTCTAGGCGGCGTTGAACTCGAAAAGGATCGATCTACCCTAGACCATTAGCGGGATTTGCAACGGGTTTGTTGAGGGCAGCGCGTCGGCATGACTGTCCCTCATTCAAACTCCGATGTGGTTTTGAGACTTAGCTGAAATACGTGCTCGTTACTACCACGCTGCTCGAGATACAGGTATAGCGGACCGAACGCCCTTGCACCACCCAACGCATACGTGGTCGACATACAGTCGGTCTGAAAAGGCCTTGAACGTTGACTTTGGTGCTGCCTGGCAGTGCCGGTGATGAGGAATCAGCATCCCGTTGAAGGAAGGGGAGGTCGTTGAACAGCTGGCTGAATCTGGATAACGATTGCGCTGGTAGGGAATTCAGAGGACCACGGAGGTGGTGACATTCGTGGATTTCGACCGGTCCGCAGCATCCGCAGACACTGTCTGAGATTGGTGGGTTTTCGACGATGGTGCTGGCACCTTGTTGGTTCCATCGACCATGCACTTGTTCGTTTGAAGTGTTCTTTCTCCATCGCCTCATCGGAGTACTTATTTATCTGGGCCTACGTCGCAGTGCTATTTCTCTATCGTCATGCTCTAAGCTCTTAGTAGTATACTATGCCTTGACCTTTTTCATGTACAGTATGTGTCTATCCTCAAGGAAAGTTCAGTCTGATTCACCGACACTGCACCCGTAGCGGCTCCGACTGCACGCCGAGCTTTGACTGTGACCACCAGGGAGTTGACGGGACGTCAGGACCTGTGGGAGAGATCGCAATGAGTAGTTCTTTTTTACTACAGCAGTCCGTACTGCGCTGGTTCACGAATCCACCACGATCAGCGCTACTTCCATCACCGTACTCAATCCCATTAAGTTACCGTCCTTCATAGCCTGAGACTGACCGCACTGATCAAAATGTCTCACCCTCTGATCCCTTCCACGTCACCGCTACCCTCTGTTTCAGCGAAGACGGCATGGTCGACCCAACGCCCGTCCTCGTCCAACTCTACATCGAAAACGTCGAGCAGTGGCCATCGACCGTGCTCTCGATGCTCTCTGGCCCATGGGATCATAGTGCCACGAACAGAAACAGGAACGCCAACGGGGCAGTGGCGATGAGCTTATCAGTAGGGGGTCAATGCTCAACTAGAATGTCTCGACGTTTATCCCTTTGCCGAACGAAATCTCTATCACGACAGGCGAAGACCCCAAAGGTCAACCTTTGCAAACCCAGTTTCTCTCCCTCCTGTAAGTATACGTCCGAACAGGAGATAGCCTCGCTGACGTTGCAGGTCTCTGTTAGCTCCCCCGGCAACGTCGCCCTTTGCCATGTCGGATAGTACGGGCGGCACGCGCGCGAATGAGTATATATGGACTATCTGCATATATCCATCTCAGGAAGTAAGTACCGTTCTATGTTTGCAAAATATTTTTAAAAAAGGCCGAGGCCACGACAACTAATTAGACGGCGATGGATTCGAGGATGGGTAACGCCGCCTCATTCTTGGTCACGGGAATTGCAATCAAAACAGCGTAAGGACCGTTCCTGGAGGGTATCAAAAGTTTAATGGAGGACCTACATCAGCTTGGAAAACCCTGCGATAGCGTGGTCAACATGCCCGCCAACTTCCGGATCGCGGCCTCTATATTACCTTGCCCGCAATGACGTGACAGATCTGCGTCAGGTGGACACGGACCAGCCACGTTCATCGCTCACGGGCCATCCTTCGCCAAGTCGTGATTAAGATCGTTGAGAAGATGCTGGCTCGTGTATGGGATCAAACCGCGCATGTCACAATGCCAGGAGGAAAAGCGGCCGTAACTGACTGCGCCCACTGTCAGGTCATGGCACCATCATCGTATTCTCGTTCATCGCGAGCGGCCGACAAGGTCCTTGACCCACCACAATGAACCACTGACCGAGCACATACACTGCACGGAGGAACTCGTGCCGTATGTACGCACCCTACGCATCCAAGATCCCCCGACCATGCACACCACGCTCTCACTGGGTCTTCCTGACTCTAGGGTTGGGGTTGCGACCGGGAACGGAGTCGTTCAGCTGAGGAAAAAAATTGATCAAATTCGAGCTCGGATCATGAAAACTTACATAACGTGCAGGAGAAGCAAACTCTACCTCCCCACTCTGCTTGTCGGCTTTGGTGTCATCGAACGCCGAAGAACTCTCCGCTTCACCAAGAATGTACGCTCTAGCGTTCAAGTTGGCGAGGAGCGTGTTACAGTAGAGTGGGATAAGCGGGTAGCCAAACACCGCAGTAAGTAGAGTCGATGGAAAGGCGCGCAGCTATAGTGTTTGAGTGAGTTTGAAAGAAATCTGCTGACAAACGTGGTATCAGTGGGTGGACGACACGCACCAAGATGAGGGCCAGAACAGCAAACGTGGCTGTCCAGATACCGGTATTCACCGCAAACATGAGGAGGCGTTGCAACATGTACGCCGTACTTACAGGCCAACATTTTCTCATAACAGCATGACAGATGGACGCTGGGGACTTACCTCGCAAACCCATTGGCGGTCCGCGTTCGAAGAAGTAAGAATGTCATGCAGATTGCGATCAGGACATCCACCACTGCATCGAGAGCGAGAATCGAAGTGAAGATATCCTGTCCGCCCAATGTTGATGTTATTGGTTCAGAATGTTGGAGACAATACCCACTATGAAGAAACTGTCATCGAGGGCAGTGCTCCAAACAACATGTATCCTTCTAGAAGCGAGTTGTAAACCCATACGAATATTTTTCAACTTGTGAAAAAGAAACGAACGAACCCGTCTACACTATAGAGAGATTTCGCTACAAAAACTGAAAATGTGATGATCAATGATTACTGTGGTGACTCCGATCAATTACAACTTACGGATACTGGCCACTGACATTCAGAAAGAACACTGTTAAACTCAAATTCCTCGAATGTTTGTAAAGTCTCACCAATCTGGTAGAATGCTTGGATAGCCTGCACAACACGTTTTAAGCAACACTGGGATTCGCTGTGGGTATAAAATTCCTACCCATAAGATTGGTGCCACAATGTTTTTCCCGCTAACTGAACTGTTGTGAGTAACAGAGACAAATAATAAATCAAAGGTCCATACGCACAAATGTAGATTCGATAGACGAAGAAACCTTGTGTAGGCACTGCAACTAGGGTCTGAATGATGAGTCCTACCGTTCCAAGCAAAAAGTATAAACGAGTACCCCCAAGAGTGTCTGAAACTGCGAAGTGTTGGTAGAGCTTACAGAAGCATCAATTATGGGACTTACGATGAATTCCCTAAGGGAATATCACAACGTGGAAAATGAAATTATGGAAGCAATAACTCACGGTTCCCCATCCATCACTGTTGCCGGGTTCGCTAGGCCAGCCATGATGTATTTGTACACTGTGGGACACAAAATGAGGGTGCTTGAGTGCCTTGCACGTAGAGATACGAACCGCCAGCAATAGTCACAGCCTCATGAATTGTACCAAGTGACCTATTGTGAAGTGTCAGCAGTGATGCAAACCAAAGTCAGAGGGGCCACACCATAGAGCCACCACCTGAGAAGAGCATTATATTATAAGGTCAACTGTGTTGAAAAGGTGACTTACAAAGCTCTTCATACGTAGAGAATCTTTTGGATAGCTAGAACGAAGACATGATAAACTGACGCCAGAGCTCAAGAGACGAAAGCCTTACTGGACATAATAAAAGAATCTGCCCAAATGTGCCTTGGTTCATCACTGCAAATACATATTGGAACAAACAACACTCACGTTTGCATACATGTAATACCATAGAGGCCAGTCGATATGAAAATGGCAAAGTACAACGGTCCATATATGGTTGGGCCGAATGGGTTAACTGACATGAGTTGTCGTTATTCGACACCTCCTCGGGCTTCAGCTGGTGGGAGGAACAGGGAATGGCGTCGAAAACGGAGGCTGGGGAGTGTAGTTCATATATGTGCCTTAATACTCCCTGGGAATAGCTATGCTTGACAAAGTTGCATATCATGATGGGCGCATCACAATACGATAAGGTTTCGATGCTACGCAGTGTATAGCTTCAACTCGTTCCTATGCTTTTATGCGTATTTTACTGATGTACTCACAAACGGTCTACGAGTCAAGGCTCGGAAGGTCGCCGCAAATAGAATATTCACCATTCATATCTCGCAGAGAGTCAAGCATTTTCAGGGTTCAGAATGACGAATGCTCGATGATGAGTACTTTGCACAAGCCCGAAGTTGGTCAAGCACTGCCAAGAAATCATTTTGATTAGGCACACGGCTAAATGAGCAGTCATACATCACCGTCTCTCCTTCTACCAGGTATGGCACAATGGCACATGGCGCAATAAGTAAAATTGCAAGGCCGAGTGCTAGCTGTACCCAAAGATGTCCAGTGGTTTGATCCTTTGTTCGCTACTTTGTTGTTTCATCGGATCCCTGGGTGGATGGTGAAAGGAGAAATTCACGCCAACTAGTCCTGATGCAGTACCACACGGAAACGACAACATGCGTTCCTGAATGGGTTCCCCACCGATAAGGAGCTACTCTATCCACGTCCAGTGATTGCATGCGGACTAAGACAAGTACTTGACAGGTTCGGCGCATATCTAGCAGACAGCTCGGCATGGGCTTATCGCCGTTACGTCTGGCGGCTCTGGTGGTGTCGGGTCCATTGCGGTGACCGCCGCGTCCCCGTGCGCGATTGCCCCGTCGGTTACGGTTTTGATATGGCATGGTTCGAGCCTCGGTGGTGACAAAACCCTTTGTTTGTCTCCAGACGTACGCCACTCAGCGGGCAATGGACATTCAACATGGTTGGCTATCAGTGCGCGGGCCGAGCGGGCGACTAAAGAGGAGTACGAAGGTTTGTTAGTACCTAGGCACAAGCAAACGTAACACATCACTACAGAGCATGCATGACGCACCGTAGTTGACTCGGAGAGGGGGTGCAGATGAAATGAACTCTATTGGGTGTCAACACCACCGTCTGAGTCGGTGTCATTCCACATGCATGTTGCTAGGAGTGTCAGGGTACACAACCTAGACTCCCCCCACCCGCCTCCACCGGCAAAGTGGGTATTTCTCTGCAACTGGCGAGGCTGCTTAGAACTTGCATTTGAGAGCAGGGCGAGTTTGAGTTCACGACCCCAGAGGAGTCTGACATCCAACTACAGTCGCATTCTGCCTGCATACCATGCATCACGCCTGCGGCAGCTCCCTGCGGAAGAACGAGCCTATCAATGCCGCTCAATGTGTCAGTGGTGCGCACACCTACCCAGAGCACTGGGGTGATAACTAGCCAAATAATGGAGCTTGCTATGCTTGCGAGGAAGTGCACAACACCGTCCACGATCCAAAGTAAGTAATTGTCCCAAACATGGTTGTCCAGACAGCATTGAACTCGAAAAGAATCAATCTACCCTAGACCATCAGCGAGATTTGCAACGGGTTTGTTGAGGGCAGCGCGTCGGGATGACTGTCCCTTATTCAGACTCCGATGTGGTTTTCTAAAAATACGTGCTCGTCACTACCACGCTGCTCGAGATACAGGCATAGCAGACTGGTCACTGAACACCCTTGCACTACCCAACGCATACGTGGTCGACGTACGGTCGGCCTAAAAAGGCCTCGAACGTTGACTTTGGTGCTGCCTGGCAGTGCCGGTGATGTCAAGAATCAGCATCCCATTGAAACGCTCGAATTTGATCAAATTTTTCCTCGGCTGAATGACTCCGTTCCCGGTCGTAACCCCAACCCTAGAGTCCGGAAGAACCAGCGAGAGCGTGGTGTGCGTGGTCGGGGGATCTTGGATGCGTAGGGTGCGTACGGACGGCACGAGTTCCTCCGTGTTTGGATGAGAGCGAAGCGGAGAGGGTACTTGCGTTCTGGGCAGTGTATGTGCTCGGCCAGTGGTTCGTTGCGGTGGGTCAAGGACCCTGTCTGCCGCTCGCGATGAACGAGAATACGATGATGGTGCCACGACCTGACGGTGGGCGCACAGTCAGTCACGGCCGCATTTCCTCCTGATGCGCCTGGCATTGTGACACGCGCGGGTTGGATCCCATTTACGAGCCAGCATCTTCTCGACGATCTTAACCACGACTTGGCGAAGGATGGCCCTTGAGTGATGAACGCCAAGGCATCAATCGCTGCATCGTACGTGGCTGGTCCGTGTCCACCTGACGCAGATCCGTCACGTCATTGCAGGCAAAGTGATATAGATGCCGCGATGGTGAGCATGTTGAGCACGTTATCGCAGGGTTGTCCAAGCTATGTAGTCCTCCATTAAACTTTTGATAGCATCCAGGAACGGTCCTTACGTTGTTTTGATTGCAATTCCCGTGACCAAGAACGAGGCGGCGTTACCGATCCTCGAATCCATCGCTGTCTGATCACTTGCCATGCCCTCAATCAACTTTTTTGATCTTTTGCAAACATAGAACGGTACTTACTTCCTGAGATGGATATATGCAGATAATCCGTATACACTCATTCGCGCGCGCGCCGCCCGTGCTATCCGACATGGCAAAGGGCGACGTTGGCGGTGGAGCTAACAGAGACCTGCAACGTCAGCGAGGCTATCTCCTGTTCGGACGTAGACTTACAGGAGGGAGAGAAACTGGGTTTGCAAAGGTTGACCTTGGGGTCTTCGCCCGTCGTGATAGAGATTTCGTTCAGCAAAGGGATAGACGTCGAGACATTCGAGTTGAGCATTGACCCCCTACTGATTGGCTCATCGCCACCGCCCCGTTGACGTTCCTGTTTCCGTTCGTGGCACTATGAGGGTCCCAGGGGCTAGAGAGCGTCGAGAGCGCGGTCGATGGCCACTGCTTGACGTCTTCGATGTAGAGTTGGACGAGGACGGGCGTTGGGTCGACCATGCCATCTTCGCTGAAACAGAGGGTGGTGGTGACGTGGAAGGGATCAGAGGGTGAGACATTTTGATCAGTGCGCAAGGATGGTCACGGTAACGGGATTGAGGATGGTCATGGAAGTAGTGCTAACGGACTGCTGTAGTAAAAAAGAACTCCCGACGTAACGTCAGTTCCCTGGTGGTCACAACGCGTAGTCGGAGTCGCTACAGGTGCGGTATCGGTGAATCAGACTGAACTTTCCTCGAGGATATACACATACATGAAAAGGATCAAGTCATAGTATACTACTAAGAGCGTGACGATGGAGTAGTAGCACGATATAAACACTGATAAATATGTGTTCTGATGAGGCGATAGAGAAAGGATACTCCAAACGAACAAGTACATGGTCGATGGAACCGACAAGGTGCCAGCACCGTCGTCGAAAACCCACCAATCTCAGACACTGCCTTCGGATGCTACGGATCGGTCTAAATCCACGAATGTCACCACCTCCGTGGTCCTCCGAATT
>JBBPRR010000426.1:0-23955 GCA_038093115.1 Hortiboletus flavorubellus
TGGGGAGTATTCCTTCTTCGCCCGCGCATGCCCACGCAGAGGCTCAAGGGAACTGCATTGGGAAGAAGGACAGTGCGCTCCCTGCGTGGCTGCAATCATTGCCGTTGATTCGGAAGCCCAATTTCAGTCCTTGGGAGGATGAGGAGGAACTGGTGTTCACCGAGATGAAAAAGTAGAATCAAGTGAAGGAGGGGAGCAGTCTAAGTTGTAATCCTGTGTTTACGTTTCAGTCGGTTGCAGGTTGCAGGTTGCATCGTCTCGTTGAAACAAAGAAAAGCCTGGGAAGAGGTGATGGGCTGATCTACATTTCAGCTGGTACCGTTGCCTTGGCCGTATATATATCGCAATACGAGAGTATGTTGAACCATGCTTGTACTACCACCGCCCCGCGTGACAGAGCCTCCGACGGACGACCCACTGCGCCGGACCAGCCTATATCTGTTCACCTCCAGGCTCCAACACACTGACCCGGATGCAGTCGAGACTGAGCAAGGTGCATGCCGACGGAACGGACGATACCACGCTAAGAGTAAAATCATGCATATCACATTGGCGAACACGAAACACGGCTGCGGATATTGATTTATCATATCCTGTCCCACTCTTCTCCTCCCTTGTCCAGCTCCGCTGCCGCAGCACCTTGCTGGCGTAATAAACCATGATCCGACAGAATCCGACGCAGACTCGGAGACAAGACGTAACCGCATTGGCGCATTTCTGCGAGGGCTATCGAGTACCGCGAATCCCTCGAGGCCACACACACTTGGGTGATTGCGGCGTACACTGTGGCCGAGGGGACAAACTTGAGAGTTTTCATCTCCTCGAGATAGAAGAAGGCGTCGTCGTACGTCGGTTGGGTCAGACAGAGCAGAATGATGTGTTCGTATGTTTTAGCATCAGGCTTGACGGCGGCTTGTTTCAGGTCCAAGAGGAGCTTGTCGCCAAGGTCGCGATGCTTTGCAACGACGCAGCCCGAGAGAAGGGAATTGAACGTCTCGACATTGGGCTTACAGTCATAGTCTGAGAATGCTTTGTAGGCACCCACGGCACGTTGCAGATCATCAAGAACGACAGATGCCTGAATGATTGAATTGAGGATGAGGGGGTCCACTGTGTTTCCCTCGCGCCGTCGTTGATCAAGCACTTGCCAGATACCGTCGACGCGGTCTACGTCGTGTTGCAAAAACTCGGTGAACGGCCGTATTGTTTCGCTAGTTGGGTTGATGCACTGTTTACGCATCGCGTCCAGGGCGTGTAGAGCTTCCTTGAGCTTCCCATCTTTGCAGAGAGCTTCGACCAGGGGCGCGAAGTGGTGTTCGTGCCAAGGATCCACGCCCGTGCCCCGGAGCACCTGCATGACATCCAAAGCCAAATCTGAAAGACCATGACGGGCACATGTGTGGAGAACGGAGAGGCACCCCCCTTCATCGGGAGTGAGGTTCAATGCATGCACGACCTTGTGCCAGCATAGCTTGACACCCTCCGCCTAACAGTAAACTACCTTCAGCTGCCGGAATGTCACCGTGAACTAGAACGTACGTAAAGCATGTCCGCAGACGATGTGAGGCATGACATCCATGTTTCGCCGCCGAGTCTGCGAGGAGAGCGGGACTCGAAATTCTGGGCAATTTCGATGGCGAGTTTTGGAAGATCCATATCTGCGGCGAGCTGTACGACTTCTTGAGCGGTGGTAAGGGGAGGAACAAGACCGAGATTGTTCATTTCATGCATATACTGGAGGGCAAGTTCGAGGCTCTCTGTGGCCGTGGCACGTCCGATGATGAACGCATACGTTTGTTCGTCTGGTTCGATACCTTGCTTTTTCATCTCATCCATGACTTGCCACATGGTATCCGCCGAGGACCATCGGGACGCCTAGAAAGGATCAGTGCACAGCGTGGTCAGAGAGGGTTGAGCTCACGTGCAAGAGATGATGGTAGGACTGACGATCGAGTGGTATGCCCATGGCAGTCATGTCATCGACGACGGCCCAGGCCTCCAAGGGTAGTCCCTCCTGAGCGATGCATGCGAGTAGCGCGTTGTATATGATGAGATCTGGTTTTACGCCCTCTGCTTTCATCTCGCGGACCAAGCGCAACATTGGAATGAGACGCCGGTCTGCCCTGGCATGGCTGAGGGCCTCTTTCTGACAACGGGTGATTACAGTGGAGGTCCGTGCAAGGGTAGTGTCCTGCTGGAAGGCCCAGGGCGTTTTTCGTGGTTTCGGTGTGGAGGGCGTGGATAACTGGCGGTAAAAGGAGCGAACTATGGTCGATGTTAGCACGGAAAATAAGAGAGAGGGCGGAACGGACGTGGTTTGACTCGTGTCCAGACACGCCCGAGCATGTCCAAAGTAAGTTGCACAGCCACCTGTGTTGACCTTTGCCACGACGGTGACCAGTGCAACCTGTCGCCCCTCTCTTCTTGTATATCTTATCGTTATTTCTTGATTATATCATGGTAGGTCGTTCCACATCGCACCACTCGGCGTCTAACAAAACGTCTCCAGTTCTACTCAGAGGCTATCCTCTCCCGTCGCGGTCCGTTGGCCAGAGTATGGCCTTTCCTTACATCCGTAAAAATTAACACCCCGTGTTGCAGGCGTTTCGACCAGGTCTTGTCGACATGACCGAGGACCAACTCGCTGTCAACCGCAACGCCATCACACTTCAAGGTGGAAACCTCGACTTGGATGTCCTTATTCCGGACATCAACTGGTGAGTCTACCCCTTCAACCAACGGCGCAGCTAACCTTCCACTCAGGGACATTGATTTCGAAGACCGTATTCACGGACATCACGTCGCCCGTCAGGCAGATATCACGCTTCAGACTGCCGAGGATTTCCAACTCGACCTGGACGACCCAGGCTATGGGTTTGATCTCGGTCCCTCCGACGGTATTGGCTCGCGAGCTTGACCTGGGTCTCGACTTTGGTGATGGCCCAGTCAGCGTCAGGGATTGAGCCAGTGTTGTCGACGGCAGCGTCGAGGTGGGAAGAGACGCACCAACACCACGGAGCGCACGCGAGTCTCTAGATTCCACCATGTTAGGGCGTGGACGTGCAGCAGACAAGGATCTTGACGCGTTTTCCTACAGAAGTAGGGAGGCATCTGAGCACCCGTTTGGTGCAGAGATGGACATCGACATGCCGTTCGGCCCCGACGTTTTAGGCGCAGACTTGGATCTTGGACTCGATTTTGGAGATGGCCTACCCGCGTAGCGGGAAAAGACCCCCGGTCAAACACGTTCTCCTTCACGGATGTGTGGGCTCGTTTGTTGTTCTCTGTTGAGCATGATACTAATTTCACACCAGCATCCCCGCTCACGGAACCCCCCCAAACCCCTCCGCCATTTGAGCTCAACCTCACCCCTCGTGTGGCTCAGCCAGAACTATCCGAAGAAGCGGAAGTAGAACCCGACACAACCAAGGCCAAGCGGAAGCCAAAGGAAAAGAAGCAAATCATCGATTCTGTCATTGAACTGGCGGATGGCCCTGGAGCTAGAGCGGGTCGTGGGCTGGGTGCCCCAGTGGTCCGGGACATCAGCGATATCCTTGCCGAGCAGCAATTCCTTCCACGGTCTACCATGGTCATGCGTCTTTTGGAGATACGAGATGACCCTCTAGCTCACTTCTTACCGACAAAAGTCACACCAGAAGGAACATTCTTTTGCGCTGGCCCTCCTGGACTAGCCCCCGAGCTGTCAGAACTCTTTATGCGCCCGATGCAGGGCGGATTACCCTCCAAAAAGAGAGGGGCATCCCCCGACAAAGGCGGGAGGAAGAAACCACGCGTCGAAGAGACCACACATGAAGAAGAAGAAGTTGAACAAGGAAGACGCGATGCTAGTATCGCGCCGAGTGTTGCCATCGCTAGTGAAGCTCTCGGCGGTCGTGCCAGCACCGTCCCGGAGGGTGGGTTTGACTTTGGCGACGTGAGTGGCGGAATGGATGACTTTCGAATGGACGTCGGCGGCGATTTTCCCGTGGCACAAGATGAAGTAGCTGAACGTGCAAGAAGCGCTGCACCGTCTGAGAGAAGCCGACTGTCGACTCCTGCAGTCGATGCAGAGGAAGGGGAGGAAACTTATGCCGACGTCAGTTCCGCCATTGCCGTGTTCGATGTCCGGCCGTCGCAATCTTCTCAAAGTCAAGAATCGGCCAATGAGGCAGACGGAAAGGGCTACAGCAGAAATACCGTGAAAGCTCTCGGGATCATCCGCAGGGAATTGCAGCCCGAGGACGACGAGGCAGAGAAGACGATCAGCTTTGCCCAGGTGTCTCACAAAGCATCCAGACGAGCTGCGTCGGCGTTTTTCTTTGAGTTGCTCGTCCTCGGAACACGCGATTGCATCAAGTTGTCTCAGGGTGCGCCGTTCGAGAACATCGAAGTTCGGGCCAAGGACAAGCTTTGGGAACATCAGAGACATGGCTCAACTGCGCCGTCGGTGATTTCTGGGTTTGCCTAGGCTTTTCTTGACCATTTTTTCTTGTCTTGATTTGTTCTTGGTTTTACTTGCTACGCTACATTTTACCTTGATTTTGCTGTGCAGTTTGACCTGAGTTCCGAATGTTTTTTTTTTCGTACGTAGCCCTTAGTCCATGGATTTCTGGACTTGCAACTGTCTTAGATATGAGTCCCGCGAAAGAAATACATGAACGACTTGTTAGTGTTGTTTCATCGAATCGGTGGCACAACATGGGAACGACAAAGTGTAGTGGGTGTTCGAAAGGGTTTCCCTTTGGGAGCACCAGAGGCTGGCCTCGCCGATAGGAAACCTCCTTATCCCCGCCTTCTCGCATCTCTATGCAACCAGCCGCTGTGTCGTGCACGCACACTCTGTGCTCCCTCTTTTCGCCTACTCCCCCTTCGTCTGTTCAATATAGCTGGTACCGTAGTTCCCTAAATAACCCTGGAAGGAGATCAGTCGAGTCTAGTCCTGACGAGAGCTTTCGCAGGCTCGAAAAGGTACCCTTACTAGTCCAAACGCGTACTGTACAAGGCCCCGATGGGTGCCTGACGCTGGCAGCAAACAGGCCTGACAACCCAGGTCGATGCAGCTCATGAACAAAGCCAAAAGTTACGGAATGCTGGACCACTGCACTCCTGCAGAAAACTCGCAAGAGCGCGATGGACCGGCATTCCATAGATGTAAAAAGTACGCCATCGATCAGTACAAATTAGTCGTCATCGGGAAATCTACTGTTTTGCCACTGCTTAACCGCCTGGCACCGTTGTTTCACCAGGACGCGTTCATTCGTTGATGCTCTTCACGAAGCCAACTCTCGCTCCGTGCGAATAGTCGTATATGGTCACGTCTACGTATCATCGTCAGACACGCGGAGGTACGACCACGACTGGCGGCACTTACACGACTTTTGAAACGCGTCGCCTAGCATGCAATCGGCGTCCTCCGCATGAGTTTTCCGAATGAGCAAGACAGCACAGACCCACCCAGAATGGCAAAACTAAAGTCCGGCCCCCCATCGATGATCGCTGCAATGCACATGCTAGGAAGAAAACATCACTCGAGCGGGGGACGAGAATCTGAAGCGCGACAGCCACTGACCTGCCAGTGAGATCGTCCTCGTACTGCCCGAGGTTCAGATCGCGCGGATCCAGCGCCAAGGTATGCGGACCGAGCACGAACGAAACCGTGATTTGGGTGTCGCACGGGTAGGCGTAGAAGCCGTCGCCGTAGTCAGGGGCAAGCACAGAGCCGGGGATCTGGGAGAGTAGATGCAGAGCCTCGGCGTGGTTGTAGCAACGAGTGGGGGCTCACTAGTTTGTATATGGCAGTGACGACGTGGGTAGGGCAGTAAATGAAAGAAGTGCCCGTGTCGATGATCTAGATGGGGGATTGATAGAGCAGAAGGCTGTGGTCGAAGTTGACGTACGGCGTTGAGACCCCCAGTACCGATGAGCGTGTTGTTCACCAAGATGCCGCTCATGTTCACTGTCCAATAAGTCTGGATGATACATGTATCAGTAGGTGTGGGCGTGGGAAAGTCAACGACAACACCTGTGAGATCACCGGCACCCACAGTGTGGTATTGTCACCGGCTTTCGACACGTCAATACCCCCTAGATAGATCTAGCCGTGACTATTGCACCCGAGACACGTATCAGTGACGGCAGGGCGGTCAGCTCACCTCGGAGCCATGAACTTCCTTCCGGGTCATATAGACACTGAATAAAGGGGCCCGTAGCTGCGGGATCAGATTCTCGAAAAACGTGGGTTTGTGTGAATTTGCGATTGTGCCAAACGCCATGCCAACAAGTCCATCGTTGGGCGACTCGGCAAAGCTCACGGAGACTGATGCAACTGCGCCAATGGATTGGTTGTACACCTTCAGAGGCCCGATCGAGACCGTGTCCTGAGCAAGCGTTCCGCTCACGAAGCCCGATCCCTATCGAAGGGTTGATGAGCATTGCGGTGTGCAGACGAATCAAACTCACGTATGTGACACTGAAGGGCTGATTTGTGTTTTGATATGTGCTACTAGCACTCGCCTGGAACGGTGAAAGCGCGCCACAATCGCCGCAACTGACGGGGACCCAAAGGTCTATGTCAAACAGGTCGATGGAGACGTTTTATGAAGAAAGGGGAGGGCCCACCAGCAGAACCCGTATCAAAATCGATCTGCAGCGGCTGCCCCTGGCTGCCAAAGCCCATGGGGCCGTAATACTCGAAATCGTCGACACCGTCGGTTTCATCTTGCAGATCATCTATGATGGTGGTATTCGCATTCCCGAGAGATCCTGCGGCTGCTACTCTAACCACAGAAGAGGGTTGGCCTGCGGATGACTTGGGTAGAGCACTGAGAAAGGTGATGTTGGTTGCGTGGTCGGATGCGCGGTTGTAGGTGTCTTGGAGCGAGGAGGGGATGGGGTAGGCGGGAGATACAGCCTGACCTGCTAGCAGAGCAGGCGCGTTTTGAAATTTGCGCCGTGTGGCGGCTTGGGCTGCGAGCTATGGCGGCCTTGTCAGCGGGCTCGAGGGCGATCGAGGGAACATACACACCGCGAGCTGCTTGGGGAGGGATGGTGAGCGTCTAGTTAAAATTTTGCGGGATGCCCAATGGACATGTTTTGGGTGGTTGCGACTCTTGTGTAGTGGTGTACTGAGAGAGTTGGTGGTCAGCCAGAGCACGAAGAGCGTTGCGTGAAGGAGCATGGTGGTAAGAAAAGTAGAGAGGCACTCGAGAGGGCAGCATGCGGGTGTTATGAATGATCAGAAATTGTGAGTGGGACCAATGGATTACAATCTGAGCGGGGACGATTACCTGTGCCGACGATGCGGGTTCTGATTCGGACGAATGGCGGGGAAAAAGGTATATTAGAGAGGGAATGTACAGGTTGTCTGTCTGTCTCAAATAATTGTCCCGTGGACGGATGTCATCAGGTTGCTTTTGCTCTATCCTTTGGCTTTGCGCCAAGTTTTGGGGCCTTTTTGGGACCAAGAACCTTGCGGCGTGTGCGGATCATATGGGTATACATGACATAGAGGCCTAAAGAAGAGATTAGCGGGGGGATGAGCAAACACGTGACGAAAAGTACCAGGGATCCAGATCAAGACCATCGCGGCTTTGAGCCAGTCCTCGAGAGACCAGATGGCGTAGAGACCGTGCTGCCACTCTGAGATGGTACTGAGGGCGAGGAGGGCCTCGCTGCCTGCGCCAAGGGGGTACAAGACATAAAAAGTGGAGTAGCGCAGCCAGGTGAGCCAAGGAGGGGGGCGAACACCGGCAATGCCGAGGGCATAGTAGGCGTAGCGGGGGACCTCTGTCAGGGACCAAGCCAAGACCATGGTGGTGTAGATGGGGCTGGCGTGGGTGGAGGAGAAGCGGGGGACAATGGCCCAGACGAGAAGCAGACGGGAGGAGACCTGCATGAGCGTGGTGGGGAGGGGCGACTTGACGCGGCCGAGGAGGACATGGACGACCTCGAGTGCGGCGAGCGACTGGACGGGGGCGAGCACAGACCACGAGCGCACGTGCGTGGGGGGCACACAGCGGAGCAGCAGCGAGCCGAGCCGGTTCGAAAACGCGTTGTGCGCGATGGCGTGGCGGGCGGGCTGGCCCGTGGCGATGCCGGCGAGGGTAGCGACGAGGACGGCGGCCCAGCCGAGCGCAGAGACGGTGTTGAAGAGCGTCAGGTACATGAGAGGTTGATTATGTCATCAGGTGAGTCGGCTGACAAACAGTGCAGTGCGGCAAACAAGAGTCAACACGCGGGTGTGCTGGTTTTTTCTTACTAATACTCGCGCCCCTCCCCAAACGCGAGTCGATCTCCCCGCCATGCTTCAATACCCTCCACAGCAGCAGCAACAGCCGGATGCACTCGCCTCGCACTCCACCCCAGTCATGCGTCTCCGCGATGATCCTCAGCCCCCGACTCCAAACCCGCCCCCGTCACAACCCGCCCAGCCCGCAACGTCCACACGCCAGTCCCGCAAGCGTAAATCACCCCCCTCGTCCGCACCACCACAGCCCCCCCAGCAGCACCCCCCTCCCCCAGGCATCCATCTCGGCCAGATGCTCCCTCCTCCCCATGCGCTCATGCCCCCCGGCATGGGCCATCCTCCAATGTACCAGTACGCACCTCCCGGATATCCACAACCACCCCCACCGCACCCAGAGGGTGAACCCTCTCAGCAGGCACTCAACGGCGAGAGCCCAGATCACGACTCAAAGTCCGGCGGCCGCCAGCTCAGCCAGAGCAAGCGCGCCGAGCAGAACAGGAAAGCCCAGAGGGCATTCAGGGAGCGGAGAGACCAGTGCGTGCCAGTTCCCCACGCCTCGCCCCACTTGCTGCTGTTACGTCAATTTATTCCCACTTACCTCTCCACCCTAGACGGGTCAAGGCCCTCGAGTCCCGTTCCCAGCTGCTCGACGCAGCGCTCGCGTCTGCCGACGAGGCAAACCGACGCTGGGAAGAATGCAGAGCCCTCGTAGATCAACTCCGCATCGAAAATGCCGCCCTCCGCGCCGCCCTCAGTGGCCAGGCTCAGATGAGTGGCTCCTTGGCACCAGGCCAGATATTGGCCGGCCAACCGCCGCAGCAGCCACAACCAACACAGGAAGCCGGGCCAGAAGGGGAAAAGCTCGAGACGCCCACGCCCAACTTGAAGGAGTAGCAGTGGTCACCTATCATCGTTTCCGCATCTGCTCGCTCGTATTTCTTCATCCAGCACGTACCAGAGCCCTTCTTCTTTTTCTTTGTACTCAAGACCTGTCGTAGTGAGCACAACATATTCTGCGGTGTTGGGCAATGCTGGCCTGTTGTGTGTGTCTTTCTAAACGCTGCTTGAAACACTGTCGTGTGGGGCGGTCGTGATGGTGAGAGGAGACGAAGAACTGGAAATGCTGACAAGAGCAGCGATGGAACGTTTTATGTAACCACAAAGCTTTGTCATCGCCCTCCTCCACATCCCCTCCCTCGTCCTCATCGCCGGTGACGCCAACCCCGCAGTCGTCCCGCGCCACGGTCTCTGTCGGTTTGCCCACGGCCTGGCGCGTCGCCCCTGTCGCCCTTGCCGCTCAATGTGGGCTGCTTCCATTTCGGACGGCTTGGGACGCAACTTTGTATGGGTTTGGCCGGCGCGAGCTCGTAGCGCGCTGCATTAGCACTCCCCATCGTATACCAGTGTCCTGATCCCCGATCTCCCAACAATTAATGTATATATATGTTGCCACCTCTCTTTCCGCGATGCTGTTGCGACAGCGAGCGCAGTACACAGCCGAGTCTGACCAACGCGGTGCACCGCAACGCAACCCATGAAAACTAACATACACTTTCCCACTGGTCAAACATGCCTCTCCGCGGTGCTCAATGATCCTCCCTCTTGCCCTTCTGCTCTTCGCATGTCACATATCGTTCGTTGCTGCTCAGGGTTCTATAACAGACTATGCGCCAACCATCAACACCCCCTGCCCACAGGCACCCAACGGTGTGCTCGTGCGCACATTCACCCCAGAAACTCAGGCATTGAATTCCCAGGAGGGGTTGTACGTTGGCGCGAGAGAGTCGAACATCATTCCCAGCGCATGGTCAGACTGGGTCGGGAACGGTTCTTCCATTGGCTACAGTTTCTCCCAATTCAGCCAGTCCTTGCCGAGGATAGGTATCGCACTTGGCGGCCAGGGATATCGCACTGCACAGTTCGGAGCAGGTGTCTTCTCGGCGCTGGACGCGAGAAATACCACCGCAAAAATAACAGGCACCGGCGGACTACTCCAGGTCGCCTCGTATCTCGCTGCCTCGTCAGGTACATCACATATTGGGTGCTATTGTGCGACCTCTTGACCCATCCCCCGATAGGCGGATCATGGCTTACGGCGTCGTTGGTGCTGAATGACTGGCCAAGTCCGTCTACGTTGGTGTACGGAGACCATGGCGGTCTCCCAGGATGGATGTTGGATCTAGATCTCATTGCGCCATCCAGTATCAATTTGGGCGACAGTGATAATCAAGCGTATTGGGGAAGTATTCTTGCAAGCGTCGTTGCCAAGGCCAATGCGTCAATGTCCGTCGTTCCTTCGTCTCGTTGTCCTGACGTTGACACGTCCTCCTGTAGCGACACCAGCATCACCGACCTGTGGGGGCGAGCACTCTCGTACCATTTCCTGAACCAAACGACCAGGGACAACTTTTACACTAACGATACTGGACATGGTGCAGGCCAGCTTTGGTCACAAATTCCACTCCTACCTTCTTATGCCAATCACTCGATGCCATTCCCTATCATAGCCGCTGACTCACTACACCCTAATTCAACATCGGTCGTGTCTTTGGACTCGGTAGTCTACGAGGCAAGTGTTCGAATTCTCTCCTCATTTGCCCATTTGGCTGATGGTAGCAGTTCACACCGTTCGAGTTTGGTTCCTGGGATCCAAACTTATCTGCCATGGCTCCAATAGCTTATTCCGGCACCCATCTGGTGAATGGAGTTGCCTCCAGTCCATCCGCTTGTGTGACAAGATTTGACCAAGTGGCTTTTATAATGGGTTCGAGTGCAAGCATCTTCAACGTATGCAGTTCTTTGTGTTCTCCTGTCCGGGTTGCTCATATCTCTCTTGGCAGGTTGTAGACGGACCAAATGGCAACTTCACGGGTTTCGAGGATCAGAATGGCGATGTCGTTGATATGCAGTTCCTTTACGACCAACTTTCATCGAGGGTGCAATCGCGTTCCTTTAATGTCGCCAACTGGCCGAATGTGAGTGGAAACTTTGCTGCGGATTAATGGTCCATATCTCACGCCACGGAAGGCATTCCAAGGTATCAACCCTTTAATGTTCCAGGATGCCTCTTCGCAGTGGCTCTCACTCGTGGATGGCGGCTCCAACTTGGAGCAGATACCCCTTGGGGCTCTATTCACAAAAGAAAGAGCGGTTGATGTTGTTGTCGCTGTGGACGCAAGTGCGGACGATTCTAATCAATGGCCAAAGTCAGTCACTGTCGTTGCGTACTACGAATGGCCCCGTGAGCTAAATGTATGACAGTGGAACGACGCTTCTTACTACCTCGGATCGAGTGTCTTCTTTCCTCTCTTCCTCCCATCAAGCATTTCCTCCTATTCCATCCTCAGCACAGGACTTTGTCACTACGGGAGTCAATCAAAGACCAACATTCTTTGGGTGTAATCCAAGTCATATCCCTGCAGAGTACCCTCTGATCATCTACATTCCCAATTCACCTCCGCTGGATGGAAGTGCACCCGCATCCAAGTAGGTCCGCACCATTTTCTCTCTCTTCACGCACTCACGTTGCTCATCGACATCAAGTACCGGAGACCTGCAATTCTCCTACAGCCCTCTCTCCACCGCCGTGTTCATCAACAAGGTTTTCCAAAATACCCTCGGCGGCTTCAAACCCAACACGACCTCTCCCGACCCTAGCTGGGGAAAATGTCTGCAATGCGCCGCGCTCGATCGGGCTCGGCTCAAGCTCACACCACCACCGCAACGCTCAGACACGTGTGCGCAGTGTTTCTCGCAGTACTGCTACGACCCGAGCAACCCGCCGAGCGCGAGTGCGCTTCCAAACAGGGACTACGTGTATTCGAATCCGGACCCAGGTGGAGTAGACAAGGTAGAGGCATTTTTGGACCGAAACGAGGGTGCCATCATCGGTGGGTCGGTGGCCGTGGTGTGCGTGGTCGCAGGAGGGATCGCGTTCATGTGAGTATCCTTGTCGGCCAACCGACGCAATGTGTCCAGCTGACGTGCGCTCCGTGCTGCAGTTTCTGGTGGCGGAGGCGGAAGGAACGTATGAATCGATATTCCCGTGTCCACGAGTTGAGAGACGACGACGAGCCTTGGAAGCATTATGAAAGCTACTCTGGAGAACATGAGATGCATCGGCTATCACTTTTTTAGGGGTGCAAGTTCTTCGCGGTCGTATTATCGGAGATCTTTTTTTTTTCGGGTTATGGACTCTCGATGAGACCATTGGTGTATACCTAGTTTCAAGTACTATAGTTTTACCTTACATCTCTATGATTTTTTCCGGGTTTCTATGTTTTGCAATGATCAGAGTGAAGCACACCAATTTCCATAACCAGTCTACTGCAAGTTTCCGTCACATCCCTGTCCAGTAGAACCTAAATTTCATTCCGCCTCCCTTTGAGCCCGACATTCGTCATCAATCATTTAAGTAAGCCTATTATCATGGCACCCCCTCCACCATCTGCTGCCCTGCCCTCACTTACATACTATGGTATTGTATCATGTAGGTGCCGAATCGAGCCGAATGATGACCATCGATGACAACTTCCAAGGCAGACCTCCAGAGACGTCTTGAAGATGTAAAATCGACCATGATATTGGCAAGATAGATATAGCATACAAATGGGGTATATCACATTAATTCATCCAACGTCATATCGCCAGGTCCAGGTAGATGCTCCAATACCATATGCTTGGTGGGACTTTGTGAGCGCGTGTTTAGGCTTTGGTTGGTCAGAGGTGGTCGGGAGACCCGGATGAACACCGAACGTGGTTTGCTCTCGATTGGCACCACCGACGACTTGTACAACTCAATTTCGTGACGTAGATCATCGTTGGACGTTGCCAGTGTATCACGTTCGCGCGTGCACACAAGCAGTTTCTGCAGCGCCGACCAAACACCTTGAGAACGAGCGCTCGGAAAATGAGAGCCGTACGAACCTGCTTCGTATCCGTTAGCTCCCTCCGTATCCGGTCCACATAAACAATCCTCTGGGCAGGATTTTGATGCCCGAGTATCTCAGCGTTGAACCGACTGAGACGCTCGGCTTCCTCCTCAGCCAAGTCGTTACGTGCCAAAAGTCCTTCCGTTTCATCCAACAACTTGTAATATGCATCTTGGAATCGAGAAACGTCAGTTAGCTCGAGGTTTAACCTGTCAAAGCGATCAGTGACGGGTGAAGCGATCGATCGAAATGTCGACGTACTGCTCGATGTCCGCCTTGAGCGTGTCTTCGGCAGTCTTGCTCATGCCAAGTTGCGCAGAAAGCTTGTGTGCTATGTCGCGTTCCTTTTGCAAGGCCGCCTTGTGCTGAGATGCCTGTTCGCCGAGTTGCTTCTCCAGCACGTTCACCTTGTCCTGTAGGACATCTCGGGATTGACAGAGCCCTGCTAGTGAGACCTGTTCGTTGGCAAGATTGCGGTTTGCCTCTGCGAGCTCTGTTTGGAGCCTTTGAAGCTCGACGCTCGACGCTTCGCGGAGAGCAATATGGTTAGCAACTTCCTCTGCCAAAGCACGATTCGCGGACTGTTCTTGGCGAGTGGCATTTTCCAAGACGTCCATTCGCAATCGCATGTCGTCTGTCAGATCACGGTAGAAATTATGAGCTGCATCGTAGTACTCCTGGAGGCTTGCTGGACCATGGTTCTGTACGATGTCAAGATAAAGCGCTGCAAGCGTGTTTTCCAAGCCAGAGATATCGGCGTCATGGTGGTCCATTTGATCGAGTTTATTCTCCTGGAGTAGTCGGGAATAGAGAACGACCTCTTCTTCGACATTCCGTAGCTGCTCACAGAGGAGCTTGTTTTCTTCATTGGCCTGACGTATGAGATGTGCTAGTTCTGTCACTTGACCCTCCGAGTTGGCGAGCTTCCGCTCTAGACGCAACGAGCGCGATTGCAGTGCAAGGCGTTCCTCCTTGAGGGTGGCGTGCGCTTTAGCGGTTACCGTCGTGGATGCTAGTCGCGCATATTCTTCTGCGACGCGACTGAGGGCCATCCTGCACTGCTCCAGCTGTATTAAAAGGTCCTCCTCCCGATCCTCGGCCTCATCTCGAGCCGCGGAAGCAGCTCGTTGAAGCTCTTCGCCATCCTTGTGCGCGACTTCGAGTTGCTGCCGCAAGCCCGCGGAATCAGCGCGTAGTTTCGCGGTCTCTTCGTCGGCCTTCTTCCTGTCGTCATCCAAGCAAGACTCGAGCATCTCCCGCTTCTTCCTCTCCGCCACCAGCGTCCTTTCCAACTCTGCCACTTTCCGATCGCGTTCCTTTACTTCCTCCCTCCGCTTCGCCTCCACGTTTGAGAGCGCCTTCTTGGTATCCCCATTCTCGACTTCCCGCTTCGCAAGCTGACCGCGTTCGTGTTCGCACATGCGCAACTTGGTACGAAGTTCCTTGAGCTCCGTCTGCTCGGTAGCACTCGTCTTTTTCAACTCCTGGACGCGCAACTCGTACGCATCATTTTGCTTCTTCAACTTGTTCAGCTTCTCGGCTTGTTCGCTGTTCGTCTTGGTCAAACGAGCGAGCTCCGATTGGTGGCGGTCGAGTTCCGCTTGGTGCTACGACAAGCCCGCGCGTCAGGGCGGTCTGGGTGACAATGCGCACGAAATGGAGACGTACGATTTTCTTGTCGTCTGCATGGATTTTTTCTAGATCGTCGATTCGTCTCAAGAGAACTGCATAGCGGTCATCCCCTGTGCGTTTCCCGGAAGCCGTTGGCGGTTTGGAGTTTCTCGAGGCAGGTCTCGCAGTCGTGCTAGACGTGCCGGGTGCTGGGTTCCAAAGTCAGAACGGCGGCTTGTGGTTTATGGGATCCAATGTACCTAAAGCGTCTGAAGCTTTATCGGAAATCACTGCAAACCACTGGTTAATCAAAGGGATTATTTCATTATATGTGACTTGCCTTTATCAGAGTTCAATCGTGGGCCTTTGTTAAATAACATGTCGTCGTCGTATGGGTATCGTAGCAGTAAGTGGTGGAACCACGGTCAAACATGGCGAAACAACGCGACCACGAGACATCACATGACCGAAAATCAGTCGCGTCCTGAGAGTTGAAATATGTGCATCATTTGATCGTATGTAACATCGTAAACATTCGTAATGGTCATGCAAACAAGAGAAGCGAGACCGACGTGTACCAAAGTGTCAAGACGTAAAAATCAAAGGAAGAAGAAGCAGCAATAAAATGTGGAGGGGAACAGACTACGTGTATGTGGACATGCAGGCAGGGATGCATACGCCCACGGGGTAAGTCAAGGAAAGCGGCAGATGAAAGGGGACCATAAGTTAAAGGCAACACAATAAGGAGCTTCTCTGAAAGTCCTGCCAAGCGATATATGTCGGATCAGTCGACAAAAGTCCCAATGAAGAATGTTCACACCAACCGGAACAATATGCGAGTGGTCCATAATGCATGTCATAAAGGTGTGAGGGGGTGGAGTTTCTTGTGTACCTGCGTGAAGGAAATTTTGGGATGAAAAGGGAATGTGTGATGTCGGAAAGCAGCGTGCAGACACTCCACGCCGAAGATACCAAAGGACAACCGCAAGTGCGTGAATGATGCATATGCATGATGGATACAGAACGATAAAGATTACCGACGCATGAGTGTACCGGGTATAACTGCGAATGGGGTTGATGGTAGGAGGTGGATAGAAGGAAATTTGTTGTACAAGATGTACATTCTGGACGGCAGGGCGATGGTGCAGTAGCGGAGAGGACGGGATAGGGAGATGGGTGGGTATGAATAGCTGGGGAACATTGCATGAGATGCTTGTCATCGAGATAGGTGCAGAGCCCTGGTATTTCTCCTATCATGAAACAGGCGGACATTACAACATAGAAGTGCGCGTTTGCAAGCAGACCGCTCCAGGTTCGCCCTCCTTAGTCCTCTCCAACACGCACTACAGGGACGGCCAGTGCTCAGAGTCCGCCGTCAAGGACACCTCGCACGTCCCTAACCTCGGCGAGGTCGGTGAGGAAAGGGCACAGGTCGGTGAGTTCGGTGTCGTGGGGATCATTGAACCACGAAGAGACAGGAACCGCATTATTAGGGTGAAAGATATATGAAGCTGGGGAATTGTCCAGGATGATGGTATCAGCGATGGGACGCCCTAATTGCGAAAGGTCCTATGGGGAACTTGAGATGCGTATACATCCAATGACGATAGTGCGTACCTTGACGTAATTACCCTTGTGGTTGTAACAACTCTCCCGGAATAACCGATGAGAGACGACATGGTGGATGTCAAGTTTGTCCAAGACTGGGTCTGCGTACTGTGGATGATTGAACCAACTGCTGAAACGACGGGTTGAAAAACAAGACTGACCTTGCTTAGGCTGGCAGTAAATACGACCACCTCGTATATCTCGCCCATCTTCTTCAAAAAGTTGTCGACACCTGGGCGCTTAATGACGTACACGTTATGCCAATGGTATTCGATTTCCACTGGCACGACGTAGTCTGCATGTTGTATGGACTACAAAACAGAGGCTGAGCAGGTATAAACGAGCGCAACCGAAGCTTCTTACCTTGAAGCTACTATGAACGAGGGTTTCGTCCAAGTCCAACACCAGACATTTGCGCCCCGCATGCTGGGGTGCAATGGGGGGTAAAAGTGGCCGCGGTATGCCGTCCTACACGGAGGGTAAACCAGATGTAGGACAGCCAGCCAAGGTGACACCTACTGGTCCAATTGGGATGCCAGCTCCCCCATTCATTATGAGAGCATCCTCGTCGTCCTCCTCCATGGGTTCTCCTTCCTCCTGTTCTGCTTCTTCACCCTCACCATGAACCTCATCGTCCGTAAAGCTACCGTCAGAATCGGTCGTCGTTGAATGCGATATGTCCCCAACATGGGGTTGTGCGGGAGCTGGAGACGTGTGAGATAATTCCGAATGCGGAATGGGTTGTGGGGAGAAAACGTCGGACCCCGTTGAGCCGGGGGGCTGTACGGCACCACTTGTGACACCCTCGGTTTCTGAGATGGGGAGCAACACCTTGGTTGGGGTTGGAGGAACGATGACTTCGGCATCCTGGGTGGTTGATGGGGAGGGGTCCATGGGAACCGAGATGGGTGGCAGAGCGACCTTTTCACGTTCTTTTTCCTGAGACTTGGCCTCGGAGCGCTGTTTCTCGTTTAGCGCGGGGGCGTCTGCAGGTTTGCTCGTGCTCGAAGCCTGGGTGGGTGTGTGGGCCGCGTCCGGAACGTCGATGTCGATGGCATGGGCACGGTCGTTGGGCGCGACACATGGGACGAGCTTGCGAACAAGCTTTGAAATAAAAGAAGCCTTCTTGGGGGAGCGTTGTGAGCCAGCCTTGGACTTGTTCACCTCTTCCGAGGGAGCACGTACGGAAGTGCTTTTGTCAGGGACAGCGCTTGCGGAAGCGGGAGCCTTTGGCTTGCGGGAGAACCTGCGAGTGGTGTTGCTGGAAGTCGTGGTAGAATTTGCAGCGGTAGAAGAGCCCGTTGTCGTGGTATTTGGCTGGGTGGTGGAGGTGGCGGCGAGGGAAATCTTGTCCTTTTCTTTCTCAGCATGGCGTGTGCTGTCACGCTCGTCTGGGGACACGAAGGTGGAGACGGTGATGGACGGGTTCTGGGTGTTATCCTTGTCTGCTTCGGTGGACGAGGTGGGGGTGAGGTCGTGCGCCTGCGCACCGGGTTCGACGGCGGGAGCGATGGGCTTCTCGGTGAGCGAGTCTTCGGGGGGTGATTGGGGCGTCGCCATGGGGGATTTGGGCGAGGAAAAAAGCAGAGGGGGGGTATTTGTGGGTATGGGGGCGGATGGGGGCTGGATGGGAGGAGGAGGAGAAGCGACGAATTTTGTACGTGATGTCGTCTTCACACGGGGGCGAGACAACGTGCAAACAATGTGGGCCATTCCGCCATCAGGGACAGTATTACACGCTACTACTCCCCACCCGCCTCGAAATCCAAATCAAACAAATAATTCGCTGCCAGCTCCTCGTTCTTGTCGCACGCAAAATACGCCTCAATCGCCAGGTGTCGCGGGAACCCGAGCGCTTCAAGCTGCATGTCCATCAGCACCCGTCTTTTCTCCACGGCTCCAACTCACCCGTTCAATCGCTGCCTGCTCCTCTGGCGTCACGTTCACAACCGACACACCCGGGGCCTCGGGGTCCCCCCCACCCCCACCCAAAATATTTGCAAGCATCTCGGGATTGCTCGCAAGTAATTGCCCAAGCTCCGGATTTCCGGCAACCAATTGCTGGATCAGTGGCTGAAGCGATTCTGGGTTCTCTGCAACCTGTTGTCGCAGTTGCCTCATCTGATTGTTGTCTCGGAGTGCTGACAGGTTTGGACCACCCAAACCGCCCAGACCAGCAGCAGCGCCGAGCCCACCCCCTCCCTGCTGCTGCTGCTGTTGCTGCTGTTGCTGCGCGAGCTGGGAGGAGGGGATGTTTTTAAAAATCGCGAAACAAGGGGTTGCGAGCATACCTGAAACAGGTTCTGGGGCTGAGCTGGGGCTGGGGCTGGGGCTGGGGCTGGGGCTGGCCCCTGCCCCGGCGCAGCGACAGGAGGAGGGGCTGGTCGCGCTGGCGCGCTAGATGGTGCGGTTTCCTGCTCAGGATGAGCAGGGATACCCTGTTGCCGCATAAAATCAGGCCAGAAAGGCTGCTTCACGCATATAGCCACTCACGTTGAACAGATATTCCACTGCACGTTCCGGGTTATTGTAACTCGCTCTCAGGGCGCGTACGACTTGATCGCGCTCAAACCCCATCTCCATCATGTTCTGTATCGTACCCTGGAGTGCATCCCCAGTCAGAAAGTCGCCCGTGGCGGATTGACTGCCAGAAACCGGGGCGGGAGGAGCCGCAGATGGCGGGACAGGTGCCGAGGGTGTTGGTGCGACCGCAGGCACCGCTGGTTGTGCAGGCGCAGGTGCTGTGGCGGGTGGAGCAGATGTAGATGAAGAAGTGGTGGGAGGTGGGGCAAAAGTTGGCTTGGGCTAGGAGAGGTGAGAGGTGTCATGGACTGGGGTGTCATCGATACCTTTGCAACCATGAGGACCAAAAAGTCCTTCTCCTTGATCTCGCACGACGCCACGGTCTTGGAATCGGGAAGTACTCTGCCTGATCACCATATGGGATAGGCGACTCGGGGATCGACACCGATGAGCGTACCGGCATAGATCAACTTTTGCGACTCGACTGGGTGGCCATGTGCCTGGGATATCTTTTCCTTGAGTTCTCCGACGGTGTCTTCACCGTCGGCGTCGATCTGGGAGCGCGTTTAACGGCGACATCGCACTGGGCTGGTGGCACGCACCTGGAAGACCTTCTGCTGCAAGGTTTTTATCGTTATCTTCATTATGGACCAGAAGCAAACACGCAACCCTCTCCGCGTGACATCATGCGTAATCATAATAGTCACACGCCTGTCACGTCACACATGAGGTGTCCAGGGTCCTGATCAGCATGCGGTAGAGGGGCACGAGCGGTGCGGCGCAATTGAACTCGGAGCTCGACGACAAAGACAGCGGCGACGGCGACGACAACGACGACGACGCGCGATGGAGCCACTCCACGGCGACGAGTATCTGCGCAGAATCGCTGCGTTCATCAGGCTCAACGAGAAGGGTCTCGCAGAGTCCGGCTTCCAACGTCGCCGCCGTCAGCGCCCCACTGCCGCTCAGCCCTCCGTATTCAACCCTGTCAGCTGGTTCATCCCCGCCGACGCCCACCAGCCACCCCCGCCCCGCCCTATCACCTTTGCCATCGATACCCACCGTCTCTTTTACATCCTCATGCGCGTCGAGTCGCTTGGCCTCGACGTCGGCCCCCTCGACGTCACAGTCGACAACCCCTCCAAGCCAATGCATTATACTCACATCGACATCGGCTCACCCCGCGACAAATCAGACACCCTTTCCCTCGCCTCCTTCCGTTCCTCTCTGTCCGCCGTCTCCGGTCTCTCCTTGGGCACCGGCTGGTGGAGCCGGCCGGAACAGCAGAGCATCGATGCTGAACTCAAGTACATCTATAGTAGCTTCACCAAGATCCCCGCTCTCCTACTCAAAGCCCCTGGGCCCAAGGTCATTGCCGAACTTGAAGACGATCCTCCGAATCAGAGTGCCCTTCCGCTTGACGCCTTCAAGAACCTCCAGTCCCTCGAGATCGTCGACATTGACCCTCGCTCATTGCTTGGCTGGGATAGACTCGCGGAATCCCTTCGCAGCCTGACCATCAAGCGGGGTGGGCTAGAGGATATCGCCGACATATTCATCGGAGCAGTGCTCGATGACCAGGCACGCAGGGACGGGTCACTTCAGGACCAGAGGTCAAGACGGATCCCTCGCAGACAGCCCTCTTGGACGAACACGCTCCTGCCCGCTTCCGTTCCCGAAGAAGCCGAGGATGTGGCCCCTATCCCAGAGGATCCCGTGCTACCTTCCCCTACTTCGGCTCTCTCTCCCTACAAATGGGGGCTCCTTAGACATCTATCCCTCGCAGACAATGCCCTCACGTTCTTGCCGACAGACCCTCTCCCATACCTTGTCTCCACAACGCATCTTGATCTATCTTCCAATCTCCTCGTCTCTGTGCCGCATGGCCTCTCTATCCTTCATAATCTTGTTTCGCTCAATCTATCTGACAATATGATTGATTCCCTTCTGGGAATCTACACCCATCTCGGACAGGTCCTCTACTTGAACCTCTCCGGCAATCGACTCGAGTCCATCTGTGGTCTCGAACGCCTCATGGCACTTGAGCGGGTAGACCTCCGCTTTAATCGCATCGATGAGAGCGCCGAAGTTGGACGCCTTGCGACACTTCCCAACATCCGGGAGGTATGGATCGAGGGCAACCCGCTGACGGAGATTGAGGACAACTATCGTATTGTGTGCTTCGACTTCTTTCACAAGGAGGGCAAGCACATCTCTTTGGATGGCACTGCGCCGACGTTTTACGAGAGAAGGGGGCTGACGTCAGTTGCACCGGAGCAGATAGATCCTGCAAGAGACGTGCCAATACCTGCATCCCCTCCTATCGTCCCGATCGGGCCTGCGAGGTCGAAGGGAAGCCATGGCATGGCAACGGACGCGGTGATGGCATGCGAGACTGCGCTGTCGCCGTTGGCAGGTGTGCGATCGGTGTCGCACGGTGTTTCGGGCAGACCGAAGAAGCGCAGAGCGAAGCGTATCGTCGATCTGGACGGAGATGGGGAGCAGTATGTGTTTTCGCCGGGCTCTCGGCCGATGGCGCTGCCGTCTATTTCTGTGTTGCAAACGCAACGGCCGTCCTCTACTTCACCACAGAGATCGAGCCCGCTGTCGCCAGACGGGCACCGGCGCGCGTATTCGGCATTTGAGCCACCTGATAGCCCGGTGGGGGAGAACGGGGAGAGCGAGATGAGAGAAGCGGAGCTGTACCGGGCGCGGATTGAGGCACTGCGGACGGACATGGGGGATGGCTGGCTGAAGGTGTTTAGTCAGAGTGTAGCAGGGGTGTAGGTAGATGGTGTCTGGGGTCCTTATGAATGTATATTCGCAGATTGTTGAATTTTCGCAGCAAACCCGTTTGCTTGTGGCATTCATTATCCTCGCCCCCGTCGCTCTTTACACACCATCCATCTCTTCCATCCCCCTCTACCATGGGTGCCAACCTGTCAAAGACCCTCAGTGAGCCCATCGTCGCACTCATCTACCCTTGCTCACAACGCCATCAGGCCGCCTCTTTGGTAACAAGGAAATGAGGTTGCTCATGCTTGGCCTCGATGCTGCCGGCAAGACGAGTACGCCCCCCCAAGTCATGCTTGCCTTCGTTGACCTGCTTCCACTCAGCCATTCTATACAAACTCAAGTTGAACCAGTCCGTGACGACGATTCCAACCGGTCCGTCGTCCTCCGTCTCTCCATCCACCTTGCTCACACTACCTAGTCGGTTTCAATGTGGAGACGGTCACATATAAGAATGTCAAGTTCAACGTTTGGGACGTTGGTGGTCAAGACAAGATCCGTCCACTGTGGAGACACTATTACACCGGCACCCAGGGTCTTGTTTTCGTCGTCGACAGTCAAGACCGAGAGAGAATCGACGAAGCAAAACAAGAACTGCATCGTATACTCAGTGACAGAGAGATGAAAGAATGCTTATTGCTCGTGTTTGCCAACAAGCAGGATCTTCCTGGAGGTGGGCGACTAACCCCTTTATCAGGTATCCCTGTCGCTCACTCGTCTCTAGCCATGTCACCTGCCGAGGTCACCGAGAAGTTGGGCCTGCATCGTATGCGCGACCGCTCATGGTATGTCCACCCCAGGTAGGCTTTGCTGTCGTTTTTTCTTCTTGGGCGTGCCTGATCGAGGTCGCGACAGTTGCGCAACGACGGGTGAAGGTCTTTTCGAGGGGCTTCAGTGGTTGAACCAGAACGTGAAGAAGCGTCAACCATGAACATGCATGTACAATGACTTTTGTTCGTGTCGCCTGCCATCTGATCCAGCTCGTAGAAGTTTCGATTCTGTTTCTCAGCCTCGTCTATACCCATGTTATGCTACTTCTCTCACGGCCTGCGACGACCCGTTTCTTGCACACACGACAGACTATCCGATTCTCGTCATGTCCTTCCATACACAGATTCATCACTTGTCTTGCGCAGTCCACCTCATGCAGCGAGGACTTTTTTTCGTGTTCGATTGTTCGTCAAAACCCTGATACACCACTTTCCGCATCCGTAGTTCTCTCTCTTCGATCTCTTTCTCCCATGTTGGCCAATTATTCTTCTAGTCATTTAATGGGAAGAGTTCCCTTCCCTTGTGAATTTGTGACGCATGACGTTAAATATCGATCGTGGACCTGATCAATAATCATTTAGAATCGCCTAGTATGCAAGTCATTCGAGTTTTGTTGTTCAATACATGTTGGATCTCCGAGTTTCTGTCGTGTACTGTAGACACGGCGCTTGATTTTCGCAAGAATGTCGTGCTCACTAGCGCTCACTCCCGGCAACCAACCTACATAAGCTTGTCCGGTCCTTTGCATCGCCTAATTCACCCAGTATTTCCTTTGCATATGCTCTCCCTCCTTCGCGCAAGCAGACTCGCTCATCTACATCCGCCCCCACTGGGCAGGAGGGGAATCGGTTCCGCTGTCCAAGGCTTCACCCACTCCGTGGGAAACACACCTCTAGTGAGAGCTTACAGTTGCGACAATGTCGACGCTGTCTGACACATTCAAAGATCTATCTCAAGACGTTGTCAGAACAGGTAGGATGTAGCATATTTGGCAAGGCCGAGTTTCAAAATCCGGGGGGAAGTATCAAGGACCGTGCCGCGGTCGGGGTCATTCGGGATGCAGAAGAAAAGGGCCGGTGAGTGACTTTTTTCCGGAAAGGATCGAGGGCTAATTGGTGTCTGATACACAGCATACGACGTGGTGGGACGGTCGTCGAGGGGACTGCTGGGAACACCGGCATTGGCTTGGCCCACGTGTGTCGATCGAGGGGCTATAAATGCGTGATATTCATGCCCGACACTCAGGTGCGTTGTCACACATGTCCGTCACCAGGCGTGCACGTTAACGCATCGACGTCGTCTACAGAGCCAGGAAAAGATCGACCTCCTGCGTATGCTCGGCGCAGAGATACACCCCGTTCCCGCGGTCCCGTTTGAGGACCCACGGAACTATAACCATCAGGCTCGGGCGTATGCTGCGCAACTGGACAACGCCATATGGACCGACCAGTTTGACAATACTGCAAATGCCCA
>JBBPRR010000427.1:0-23951 GCA_038093115.1 Hortiboletus flavorubellus
CACAAAGCCAACTCAGGGGGCGGGGGACCAGGGCAGGGGGGACCGGGCAGGCTTGCAAGCGCGCAGGTGAGGGCGCGGGTGAGGGCGCGGGAGAGAGCGCAGGCGCGGATGAGGGCGCGGGCGAGGGTGAGGGCGTGGGCGGTCCGGGCTTGGGTAACGTCTGGAAGCAGCGTGGTAAAGGGAGAAGGTCAGAGGCGAGACAACCAACCACAAATGGATCACCTATTAGGGCGGATTGTTTCCTGGAATGGTAACTGTGGGGGGGATTAGCGGAAGACAAATAAAAACCAACGAATTGGGTCAGCTTTTGTTCCACTGAAACGGTAAGGCAAACAACGACCAACGAATTATGTCAGCTTTTGTTCCCCAGCGTCGTATTGTCCTACGTGCCACAATTACCATTCCACTGACATAGGTAATTTGTTGGTGGTTGTTTGTCTTGCTTCTATCTTCTATCTTTTCCCAGACGAGTCACCCACTGGCGGGCCCGGACCGCTTGCGCCCTCACCTTCGCCCTCGCCCGCCCTCAAGAGCTTGCGCCTTGCAAGCCTCCCCTGGCTCCCCCTCCACCCGAGTTGGCTTTGTGCCGCTCAACCCTTTATCTCTGCGGTCAGACTTTGTGTCGCGCAGAGAACGCCTCTGGACTTTGTGTCCACGGAGTCGCCCCGTCGCCACCTCGCATCGAGCGTCAGTGGGGTTGAAGGCTCCCTGAAGCGTCTTCCTCTCTCTCCCCTTTTTCTCTTGTGCCTCCTCTGCGCACCTCCAAGGGTCCTCTCCGTCACATCTCCCCCGCGGCATCCACCCCTCGCCCCCACCCGATTCCGACATATACGAGCGCGTTCATTATGGCCACAGCTGTGTCCAGATATGCGCCTCAAACTCGCGCGGACAATGGTGAGTGTTATTGTGCTGTCTTTGCGGTACTAAGCTCACTTGGCACCCCAAGCCACCTTCAACAGCCTCGACGCCAAATCCATCGCTTGCAACACCGACGGAACGATGGTTTACACGTCGCCGAACATGCCCTTCGTTCCCGAGCCTCACAATGGGGACGAGGAATTGCGTGCTCGAGCGGATGGGCGCTTTGGACTCGCCGACTGTTTCCAGTGGCCTCAACTCTATTGCAAGCAATACGAATATGCTGTCTGCGTACGCCGAAGCGACCGCCACCCTTCCCCCGATCCCCTCTCCTGGGCATGGTATCGCCCTTCCCTTGAAGATTTTGAGCCCCTCCCTCACGCTGCGTTCCTTGTTGGCAAGCTGAAGCAGGACAAAGCCGTCGGAATTGCCTCCTTGCGCGAGATTGTCAACGCACGCTATGCCAAGTGGAAAAAAACACGCGGGGACAAGAAGGACCTCGCCAGTCGGCTTCTCAAGGCTTTGGACCATGATCTCATGGTCCTTTTCAATCATCCTCTGACCTTCCGTGATGTAGTCGTATTCGTGGCTCAAGCCCAACGGTATTTCTTGGACATCATGGCGTTCCTCGACTACGTCCTTGATGTCCTCCCTCACGTTGGCTACCCACCCTCTGTCCCCCTCCCTGTCCGCTCTGAGTGGATGGGTTGCTTTACTGCAGACACCAGGGTCTGCGATGAGCTGTTCCACGCGGGTGTGCCGGTATGGTTGGTCCGCCATAACTTCACCATCACTCCGCGGACTATCATTGAGAAAGCAGTGAGGTATACCTTTCCCGATGACATCATTCGCAGCACGTATTCCGAAGGCGGCAAACCCGCCCGTCCCTTCGATTGCCTCTACCGTGGACCTGGTGGTTTACATCGTCATATCCATACCCGCCGTCACTACACAGGTACGGTCCAACCTGACATCCCTGTCGCTCAAGCTTCCTCCAAGACGCAAGTTTCGAGTCAAGTGGGTAAAACGCCCACTCAAGCGCAGACAAGGAGAGCCGCGCAAAAGGAGCGCGCTCATCCCAAGCCAAGTAGGTCATCTTTGATATGTCGTTCGTTAGGTGAGGACTTATGTACCGTAGCACGAGGTAAAACCGGTGGCCGAGACAAGTGGGAAGAGATACGCATGCCTGAGATGCCGGCGCCTCTCCTGGTTTGGGAGACCGCTATGAAGCGCGTGGACAAAGACCCGTCCAGGGTGAAGACAGACATAGTCGACCGGGGTTATCGCGTGCCAGAACCGGCCGCCCTCGTTTCTGGCCAGACCCCCGAGCGCCGCCAGCTTTTCATGACGAACTGGCTGGCGATTCGCCCACTCTGGATCAGTCGGCTCGACCATGACCCCCCCGCACGATTCCCTACCCCCCAACTGTGGAGGGAGATCCTCCACCGAGCGCCATCCAAAGAAGAGCTCGAGGCTGCACCCGAAAGCAGCATGGGTAACAAAACAGCCAAGGGTCGCAAGTTGGCCGTGCTGGAGATCTTCGGGGACGTCGCGGCGGCCATGGTACAAGGATCCACTTTTGCCCCCACCGAAACTGTGGAATGGCGCGGGAAATATGTTTCGATCACCTCGCTCACCAACCCTCCTCCCCGCCTCATCAGAGCGATTCTGTGGGAGATCTACGAGATTGGCTGGCGCTATGAGCTGTGCGCCCTCGACCAAGCCCTTAATCCTCAGCCTTGGGCAGATCATCGTACCGAGCGTCTCAGTTTCATGCAGGCGCTCTTCCCCGGTAGCTCGGGTCTGGTGCTGTGGTCAGAGCCTTTACCGTCCCGCGCTGGCGATCTCGGGTTGACTGACACATTTGCTGACAACGAACGAGTCCTTCGCAGCTTTTGTCTCCTGCTCTCCACTTGGCCGAATGCCCATCCTTCGTTTTCGTACCTCCCGTGTTTCGACAAACATTCCAAGCAAATGCAGGCGTATGAGATAATATCTCGGGCTTGCGAATTCTACGTACAGACATTTTTTGATCATTTTGGACGTCCCCCTCTCCTCCCTCATCAATTTCCCTTGGAGTATCACGAATAGCGTTATATGATATGATTTCCCATCGTGTCTCCCGTCCGCCCCCCTTCCAAATATATAATCTGTTTGCCTATAGGAATCGAATAATGTGTTTTTCGTTTGTATGAAACGTCCCGGGCCCGTCCTTCGACGACATCGTGGATTACTGCCATTGGCTTTATTTTAATGGACTCATCCCGAGGCCTGTCTAACTCGTCAGCCACAGATCTGCCTCTTCGCGTCACGGCATCTTGGGTACGTCAATCGTCTTCATATCACTCTAATGCCTCAGCTTGTAGTGCGAAATCTCGACTGCGGCAACCCCGACATTCACTGCATACATCATACACCCACTACTTCAAGCGTTCTCGGCTCTTACACTTAGGGTGCAGTCGATGCTCGCTGCGTTTCATTCCATGTGGGCTCATCATGTTCTTTGACGTCAACAGGTTTGGGCTCCGACTGTATAGCCCTCAGAAACGCCTCACCGCTCTCACATTCAAACCCTCGCCTTCCCAATCCCTCACCTGCTGCTTCCTGCTGATGGCTTCTGTCTTCGAGTGTCACCCGGATTGTCCTCGCTCGTTCACATCTCAAAGGGGTTTGACGCAGCATCGATCTGCATGCCGCATCTACGGTCCGGCGCAAGCTGGGCGAATTGCACGAGCGAACGCGACCTTTCTCTTGACTGAGGAGCCTCCAAACAAGCGGGTCAGACTGGACGCCGATGAGCTACAGGTGCGTGTGGTCAATTCATCACGGGCTACCACTCACTAACTTGAATTCCAGGGCGTTGAACAACAGAATCCTTTGGAGGGCTCCTGTACCAGCACCTCAGCTTCGGTGGGTCCATGCCCTTTGCTGAGTCATCATATTGCCCAGTCCATTTCTTCCAGGGTCCTTCGAGTCAATCTCTGCGCAATATCCAAGAGGCATGGACTTCTTTGCGGCCCATTCCCGATCCCCTCGCTACAACATCTACGCAACCCACCTCCGGCGCCCCCGTCATTGCAAGCCCTGAGCAGCCCCTTCCTGCACGTAATCGACGACTGCCTGCCAGGTTTCGAGACCTGTTGCCTGAGCCTCCGTTGCCCGCGGTCGACCCACAGCCTTCCTCCTCCAGTTCTGTCGTACCACGTGTCTTTCTGCACGTGTTCGATTCCTTTTGGACTCAGTTTAACAAGTTCGGTATCGCGCGTGCATATCGCCATCGCCCGTCGCACGATCCGGATTCTTTCCTCAGTGTGGACGAGTTGTCTCAATCCCGCGAGCCGATTCCCCCTAACCTGGCAGAGGGCAAGCGTGGCGATTACTCCCCGCCGTGGCCATGGTCGAACATGTCTATCTGGCGTCTCATGACATGGAAGGAAACAGGTAGCACTCTTAAGTCGAACTCGGAAGTGACGCGGCTGGTGCATGACGTTCTTCAAGCACCAGACTTCGACATTCAAGACTTGTCGTCATTTGACGCCTCCAGGCACACATCTCATTTGGACGCCGCCCAGAAGCAGATCCCTCCCGAAGATGTATTCGGGATCGACGGGTGGAAACGTACCACGGTCGAAATCTCAGTACCTACAAGGGAAAAAAAGAAGGAAGGTAACGGGCGGACATTCTCGGTGGATGGTCTTCAGTACAGGCCGATCCTCGATATCGTACGAGCAGTGTTCGCAGAGGCGTCAGCCAAGAGTTTCCATTTCATGCCATTCAAGAAGATCTGGAAATCGCCCGTCACCGGTCACGAGCAACGTGTCTACGACGAACTGTACGTCTCAGATACCTGGAACCAAGCCCAAGACGATATAATGAAGCAGAGAAGAGACGATGGCTGCAAGTTAGAAAGGGTCATTGCTGGCCTCATGTTCTGGTCCGACTCAACTCGACTCGCACAGTTCGGGCATGCATCAGCTTGGCCGGTTTATCTTTTCTTTGGTAACCTTTCCAAATATGCTCGTGCCGACCCACAGTCCGGGTGTTGTCATCCGATCGCGTTCATCCCTTCAGTGAGGTTTTTTCTTTTTTTCTTTCTGTTTTTCCGACGCTGAAGGTCTCATCATAACACCTAGTTGCCAGAGTCAATCAAGAAATTCCTATCGTCGATCTCCGCCAAGAAACATAACCGCGACTTGTTGACTCATTGCAAACGAGAAGTTATTCATGCTGTCTGGAGAATATTACTCGATGACGATTTCGTCGAGGCTTACAAGAACGGCATCGTTGTGACATGCTTCGACGGGACCACCAGAAGAGTATACCCCAGGATATTTACTTACTCAGCCGACTATCCGGAAAAGTGAGTCTCCTTGGCGTGCATGTTGTCCGGGTACTGAACAGTCTGAAGGGTCATACTTGCTACCATTCGGGACAAAGGCCATTGCCCTTGTCCTCGCTGTCTGATCCCAAAAACAATGTTTCATCGCACAGGACTCGTCAGAGATCTGGCCGCAAGATTATCTCGTGTCCGAACATACTTGATAGACAAGATCACACTTGCCCGCCGGGCAATCTACGTGCTCGGCAGGCCTTTGAAGGGTTCGGTTGTAGAAGCCATTCTTAAAGACGAATCGCTGGTTCCGACACAGGTGAGAATGCCCTTTGCCGTCCGGTGTTCCTCCCAGCAACCTTAATGCCTGACAGAACTCTTTTTGTGAACGACTGTCGTCTTTGGGTTTCAAGTTGTTCCCAAATCTGGTGGTAGATTTACTGCACGAATTCGAGCTTGGTGTGCTCAAGTCTGTACTGAAGCACTTGCTCCGAATCATCTATGCTGTTGATCCCCGTGAGATCAACGTACTGAACGAACGGTGAGCACGACAACTCTTCGATGAACCTGTATCTGACCAGCGTTCTGACAGATTCACGCAAATATCACCATTTGGGCTGAGCACCATTCGCCGTTTCCCTCCAGATGTCGCAGACACGAGCCAGCAACCAGCACGGTTTTTTGAGCAGGTTCTCCAGGTACAGTATTTCCATCGATTCCACGTCGGCTTGCAGCCCTCAACAGGTCTCACTGCAGTGTTCCATCCCTGTGTTCGAAGGTCTCATTCCTCCTGCTCACGATTCGAGCGTCCAACGGCTTTTGTTTCGACTCGCTGAATGGCACGCGTTGGCCAAACTTCGCACTCACACGGACGACTCCCTTGTCCTCCTTCAGCAGTCGCTACGGCGCCTCAGTGATCAACTGCGCTATTTCCAACGAGACACCTGTGGCGCATTCGATACTCAAGAACTACCTGGTGAAGCTGCGCAGAGGCAGCGGAGGGAAATGGCCGAGGTCAACACTGGCCGTCGAAAGAAAGCACCGCGATCGGCTCCGATGCCAAAGAAGTTGAATCTCGACACATACAAGTTTCACGCCCTTGGAGACTATGTCGGAATGATCAAGTCGTTCGGCACGACGGACTCGTTCACCACCCAAGTTGTGAGTCTATCTCTGGAATACTTTCGCACCACTGATGTGAATATTTCGACAGGGCGAGCTGGCGCACCGCCTGATCAAGAAGATGTACGGTCTGTCAAACAAGAAAGAAGTCGAGGTCCAATTTGCAAGACAAGAGCGTCGTCGCACTCTTCTCAGACGACAACAGGAGCAGGGCCAATCGGCCGATGCAGATTTGCAAGGGATCGATGCGTCTCCGATGTTGCATCACTCGATGGCAACCCAGGCGCGAAAGGACAACGTATTCAGTCTCCCGGTATTCCTTGCCAACCACGTTCACGACCCCGCTATCCAGGTGAGCACCAATTGATGTGTACGGCGGGCACATACTGACATGCCTCCTAGCCGAGCTTCATGTCGAGCCTAAAGGACCACCTGTTGTCCCGACTACTCAACCTGGACTTTGATGGCGACGAGCGGCCATTCACCCCGGATCAACGAAATGAATTGCGACTCTCGAACCTCGATCGTGTCGTGGAATCCAAAACCCTCCGAGTCAATTATACTACCTATGACATTCGCAGGGAGCACGATTTCCTACGATCCGACCGCCCTTCCTTCCTCATGACACTGTCAAGGGAAGAAGCATCCGACCGTCACCCCTTTTGGTACTGTCAACTACTCAAAGCGTTCAATGTTGAGGTCCACTTCTGTCCCGGTGGTGTCAGCCGTTCGAAAGAGACACTGGATGTCCTCTGGGTTCGTTGGTTAGGGATTGGTCCTGACCATAAGTGGGGATTCAAGCAATGCAAACTTCCCAAGATCGGTTTCGTGCCCGAAGACGGAGATAGCCCTCCATTTGGGTTTTTGGATCCGTCTCTAGTGATTCGCGGGTGTCACCTCATTCCGGTGTTTGTAGACGGGCGGACCGATCAACTGTTACAAAGGGGCCCATCGGTTGCCAGACTGCCTGGCGAAATGGATGATTGGGCAGGATACTACGTGAACATGTAAGTTTTATTGCATTCGTCATAGTGTATACTAATGAATACAGTTTTGCCGACCGAGATGTGTTCGCGCGCTATGCCGCGATTGGTGTTGGTCATGATGCTGTGCTATTAGAAAGACATGCATACGGGTTGCTTGATGACGACTTATCCAATGACAACGAAGAAGACAACGTGGGTGAAATCGAAGATCCGGGATTGAGTAGCATGTCTCGGAACGACAGGGATGTTGACGAAGAGGATGAGGGGGACGAGCAGGATGAGCAAGATGAGGGGGACGAGGATGATGAGGCTGATGAAGGCAGGGACAGCAGGGGTGAGGCCTCCGATGACAGTGACTTCGATGCTTATTTCTAGTACAATACTCTGACCGCCCTACTATCTGAGACTGGGTTGGAATTCAAGTTTCGAGTTTGCCCTACGATGAGTTATAGCGGGAAAATTCAAGATGCATTGCCTGCACATTCCCGAAATCATGGCGATTGCACCACAAGGGCCTATAAGTCCTTGCAATGAAGCCACGACATTGTATGACCATTACCAAGGAATAAATGCCATTGCCCATAACTATCAGACTCAGATCAATGAACAAGCATGACGCCAAAGCCTTGCCAGATTGTACATTCCGTGCTAACTGTACCAATAATCATATGGCCATCATTATTTGGTCAAGGTATTCGGATGGTGTTACAATCTGTTATATGGTCTTGCTCAGACCCACAATATTGTGTGACATTGATTACATTTCCCACGTCATAAAAGTGGTTACAAGGCTAGAGTGGCCATCGTGATGCACCCGCCGGCCACTGCGCGTCCCACCGACGATCAACGTTCCATCTCGTGACACCGCAATGTTGAGAACAGCACTCCCCGTATTCATGGGCGTCCCCACCTCCTTGCCATCTTCAATGCGCCATCGTCGAATCTTCCCTTCGTTGCCGCCGCTCACGACGTGCTTCCCATCAACGAGGACTGCGACGGAATATATGTGATATCGACCATCGATTACAATCGGTTTTGCTTCCTCTCGGTGAACGATACTGGCAGAGGAACTGGTTTCTCTCGACTCTTGTGTTCCATCAGTGTTGTTCTTTCAACCCGCCCTCTGTTCACCATTCGTTCGCCAGAAGGCCACGTTGGAAAACATTCCCAGCTAGGTATCCGATCGACGGAGCCAGGGATGAGTGGTCATCCACGTTTATCCCCGGTATGACTTTGTCGTCCCACGTGTCTCCTTATCGAATCCAATCAATTCACATCCATAACCTTTTATCATGCGGGAAGTGCGCGCTCTACCCATCCTCGATGATTATACAAATGAAAATAGTACCACCCGATAATCGTCGCCTCGAAAGGATCAACGTTGAACGCTCAGATCCACCCCTCTTCAAACATCATCCGACTCTAACTCGCAGGCGGAGGGGCAGGCAGGACATTCTTCCGATCGTCCCGCTTATCCACAGCACTCCTCCCATACCTTTTCCCGCACTGACACCCGATCCTAACCCTGGACTGAGACACATCCGCGGACCCAACAACAGCGGACTCTGTCATCCACATCCATCCCTATCATACCCATCCCATAGTGAGTCTCGGCATCCCACACCGTCACCTGGCCAGCCATCGTCCCACTGACAATCACCTTTCCATCCCGTGACACTGCGATGATGAAAACGGTACTCCCGGAATCCATCGCCGTCCCCACTTCCTTGCCATCCTGAAGGCACCATCGTCAAAGCTTCCCGTCTCTGCCGCCACCCACGACGTGCTTCCCATCAGCGAGCAACGCAACCGAAAATATTTCACTTCGACCATCCATTACGATCGGTTCTGCTCTCTGTCGGTGAATAATACTGGAAGAGGGATCGTTCTTGCAACTCACCATTCTCTGACCTCTGGGGTACGTTAGAAGACATATCCGGCTAGGTAATCCGATCGATGCAGTGAGGGATGGTGATCGTTAGGTGGTCGCCTGGTATACACGTGTCTCCCTAACGAATCAGTTCACACGCCCACAGTCACCTCTTATTCGTATGTTTAATGGTGTGGACAGTGCTCCTCGCATCGTCATATCGTCCCTTGTGCGAAGTCATCCGTACAGTTGATGCTATCCGTGCGCTCGCAGCATCTATCACTGAGGATATATGGTACTAGCGAGAACTCACCGATATAGAGAATGATGTACGTCCTCGAGTTGCTCTACTCATCGCTCATCTCATCCTCTTCTTTGCTGGTGCATCGCTGCAAGACGTCCTTTGAGTAACTCATCCCCGCTTGCCACGGCCGACACCGGGAAGCACCGAATGCTGCTAAAGCAGACGACACTTTTCTTCGCACCTTTCAAGCCCATGGCCCCCCCGATGATTGTGTCTGCTATCCCACCCGACCCATCCACGTCTTCGCACGACCAAACGTCGCGCACTGCTATCTTGAAATCTTTGCTCCCCTCGTGCAATAGTTCGATCCATTTCAGGGAAGGGTATGTGACACACCCTCGCCTAGCGATTCCCTGTGTATGCTGTACCCATTTTTCAGAGGGACAGATGACCTAGTCAAGTGCGATGAGGATCGGGAAGAATATGCGAAGGCGCGATGTTGAAGGTGTCGAGCATCGTGCGGGGCGGTCGTCCGAGAGCCAACAGACTCGTGCATCTACCCGTGACCAAAGTGCGCCCATCTGTCCCTGTCCATCGTCCTGCGTCAGCTGATGGTTCACGCCTGCTAGATGTCCGCTCCTGCAACGGGATCAAAACCCCACAAGGTCGTTCCGATAGCGATCGAACCTTTGATTCTTCCTGGATGTGTACCCTCCACGGCTGATTTCATGATCTCGACCAACGTTCGGGATGATACGGCGAATGAGCAGACGTGGTCTACTGAAGAGGAGATGGCTGGTGCGGCAACGCGAGAAGAGGGTATGGAAGACAAGTGCCTCTTGCGAGGGACGCTGGACGTCGGAGGATGGAGCGGATTGGAACTGGTCCGGTAATTTCGACAGAGGTGGGCTGGATGGAGGCTACGACGGATCGTTCATCCCAAAGAAGGACGTCGGGCGCATGATCATGATCATGATTCGTCGATTCGAGCTAGACGGGCTGGTCACCAGGTGTTCGCAGACATGACGGCGTCGTAAAGATGGCTTTGAACGAGCTCTCACTACTGGAACGCAGTATGTCTCAATACGCGCGAATGAACGCGCCGCTGCGCAGTCGACTTGTCCAGCTGACCATAGATGTACCACTCGGCACACGGGATAAACGAAGGGATGATATCTGGTACACGTAACATGATACAACGAGAAACAATTACAAGATATCTACCGTCCGTAATGTCTGGGCGAGATGGCGCGGTGAAATGCCCTCGAGTAATTGCACGACGATAGGATGATCAGAGGCGACACGCTTGTATTCATCGAAGGATAAGGGAACGAGCAGCAGCGCGCCAAAAGGCTGCCTGAGACGCACGAGAAGCCGTAATGCTCTGGTAGGCTTGTCGAGCCGTGGGGCATGGCGTGAAGATGCGGCGGTATACGATGAGGCAGGGCGTGGATTGGTGAACGGTATTTCCGAATCGCCATCCCCGTCGCCCTCGTCGACTAGAGTGAACGGCTGGGCGTCGTCCTCAAAAGGAAGGGCAGGATCAAGGAGGCACCGGAGCCACGGATGTACGAGCACCAGATTGTCCAGGCTAGACAAGTCCTCCGTTGTCTTGATCTCGACGGTCCCAAAGATGGATGTCGTGGCGTGATAAACATGTTGGGAGGAATCGCCGCTGAGGACCAATGGACCTTTCAGCGGAAACATGATGCAAGACAAGTTCAAGCGACGGCTGACGAGACGTGGGGATGGGAGAACGATGACTCGATCGTAGAGTATCATGGCCGACTCAACGGTTTTCGAGGATGTCCGCAGTTCCGTTACCAACCCGTCCATCTTTTCATCTTCGATCGGCAATGGAACATAGGGGGAGGTTGGCTCGCGATACACTGAGATCTCTGCAGGAAGGCAGCTGTTATAATCTGATGCCTTTCCCGTCCAGGCAAGAATGGTGACATCCCCCGACCGAGTCAACACTTCTTGTAACAGGCGACCCACAGCCCGTTGTTGCCCTTCGCCATATGTGACTGAGAGATAGACGTCGAATATACCAAACAGCGAGTAGGCCATATCCTCTTGTTTTGTAGCAACCCGTGTCGCGGCAAGACACAGTTTCTGTCGTACATTATCTGATCCTGGACGAAGCGAAAGGAGAACGTCTACATCAGTGCCGGTGGCGCGCGCCATCTCAGCCATGATCACAGACGATTCCTTGTGGTTGTACACTTTCTCGTCGGGCCGATAAGGCTTCCAGTCTTCGGTGTAGAAACGGACAACCCTAGATGCAAAGAATTCTTGCAACGTCCAAGCACGTGTGTTCCACAAACTCCACTCCAGAGCGCCCACCTCTGAGTCGGATAGTACACCCTTAAGGTGAATGATTGTGAGCGACGATTGGTGATACCATTGGAACATGGAGGTTAGGGACTCTTGCAGCACCGACCCATCTGTTTTGTTGATGCAACATGTATCGCACCATGCCCAGAGAAACCCAGCCTCCTGCACCGCCATACAGAACATGACCAACTTCAGCACTGTGGACGATCCTGCCAGTTTGTGTACTGATCCATCAAGGATTTCGTGGAACAGCGGCTCCGCTCCTTCCCAAGTATGGGAGAATGTGGCGTATCGGAAGTATTCTTGGACGACCTCTCGGATGTGAGAATAGTCTAGTCTTGTCGTCATAGATGCAATGAGTTCCACAAATTTTGGATCAGCTTCGAATTCATCCGTACGCTCGCGCTGGTTATAAAGACGGCCGGTCTTTGTGTTAATGACAACCAGCGGAGCGTCCTGCTGGGTCTGCTTGACAGCGCTGCGAATAGCTGCCTTCGTCTGCAATGGGCTCACGTAGTTTTTACGCAATTCTACGAGAAAGGACACTTAGACGACACTTTTGTGTAAGATCGGAACATAATTACCCCGAGTAGTAGAATCTGTGGATTGTTCGAGCATCAGGAGCATATCGTCATACGCATCGATTGCTTCACTATAGCGGCGAGCACCAAGGAGTGCTGCATGCTTTCGTTCGTGGCCAAATAGAGATGATGGATTGAGTTTGATCACCTTGGGTCGCATTAGTTATTTGCTCCGGTGTACATTAGAATACACGTACCGCGTTGGCATCCTGCAACGAATCTTCCCATGATCCAAGCCCAGCTCGTGCTTTGCTTCGCTTGGTCAACAGGGCCACCGATAATGGATCGAGGCTCAGTGCCATAGAGTAATGGGCAAGGGCACCTCCGTATGATGCAAAGTCCATGGCGACATCTCCGTTCTGTTCTAATACCCTCATACAGCGCACTTTGAAGCCTGGTGATCAATGTCAGGGTATCAAGGGTAATGGGTGTTTGCGGCTGCAACCACCCACCGAGTTCCCATTCCACGAGCTCATCGCGCACACCCGTGTCCTCTGGAAGCTCGTTCTGCATTTGTTGGAAACACTCGACCGCCTCCGCGAGGCGACCGTCCCGCTCCAGAATGTCGCAAATGACACAGTAGACGACAAACCTCGGAACCTTGAACTACACCGAAAGAGATTCACTATCGATGTTCGAACGATCACGGAGAGCATACCTTATCTGCAGCACTCAATGCTTCATGCGCTGACCCATGTTTCAACATCATGCCCCCCCATTTGAACATTATAGCGTTCGGAATTGTGGGGCCGAGCGACAACGCAGTAGAGTAAGCTGCAACTGCTTCGTCCCGTTTATCGGCGTTCGATGCCTCGTCTCCAACGTTTTCCAACGCCACGATGCATCTGTGTGTAAATTCTGAGGGAAGCGATTAGATACACTATCGTAACACGCGGCGCCGAAACTCACCGGTAAGCCAGTCGATGATAAACTTGTTGGCTCTCACATCCTCATGTATGGCATTCGCGAACCCGAGAAGACATTCCGCAGCATACTGTATGCGGCCTGGAGTATAGAGAGATTCGCATTGATGCATCTGTTCGAGCGCATGGTTGATATTATCGGCTCTGCGTTGAGCCTCGGCCAGTTGGGTGCGGAGTACACTTGAGCCGTTGTGGCATGTGCGAAGATTGGCACGAAGAGAGCCGATGGTTTCGTTGAGAACATCCTTTTCCCGATCGGCTGCGCGTAGAGATTTGGCTTGCTCTCGGATGGTTTCATTGAGAACTTCCTTTTCCCGATCGGCCGCGCGTAGAGATTTGGCTTGCTCTCTGATGGTTTTTTTGAGACGCGCAATTTTGCTGTCTAGTAGACGTGAATCAAGGAAATATGCGTCGGAGTAGTGAAAAACATACTCGAGCTCTCCTGTTGAGCACCCGGGAGCTGTATGCTGGCCCTCGAGGCCCTCTCAGCTTGATCGTGAGTGAGCTCGACTAAGTTTTCGACTGTGTCCTTGTATTTTTCTTTAGCTGTCAAATTTCATTTTAGCATGAGGGGACGAACCCAAACCATGTTTCAACAGGCTTACTCGAAACAAATGCATATGGAAGAGACACCCCTGCGAGTTGAGTGATCTCCTTATGACATTCTCCCACGCGGAACTCTGCTTTCAAACGGGCATCCTTCGTGAGGCTTTCTTCATCAAGTTCGCCACGACGAGACCCCATCGATGCCACCATCAACTGATTCACAGATGAATCAAACTGTGTGTATACCACAATGAGGGGTACTGTAGCAGACATGAACAGAGACCGGGCATCATTGAAATAGGACACGAACTGCCACCCATAGTTTCCTTCTTCATTCGAAAGAAATCTTCACCGGCCACCTCGAGCAGCCGTCCTTCTGCCAGAGGTATTTGAACGCAGAACCTAGAAGAAAATAGTCAAGAACGTCATCAGATCACCAGAGAACGTCTCACCAGACTGCATGCAGTCGTTCTTTGAGTTCACCGGTTTGCCTGCTTTGGATGAACTCTTTGACGGTGTCATAGTTGACCTTATCTCCCGGCTCGAAGCCAAGGGAAGTGTGAATAATGATCCGTTTATTGACAGGCGACTCGAGCCCCAATTGAATATTTGCTTTTCCGCGCATGAGATCGGCGGAGGACTGTGAGAAAGCTAGTGAGGGACAGACATCGCAGACAGATGACTTGGGGTTTTACCACATTGGTGATCCCGAAGGCGGCATTGATCAGACTTGACTTCCCGACACCACTCTGATGGGAGTTGAGCATATGGCTGGGAAAGGCGATTATGTCCTTACCTTTCCTATAACCAAGATACGGAATCTTGAATTGGAGCGTTAGTCGGGCTGACGCAGCGAGATTACAGCATCGGACGTACTGGGGAAAATCTTCAAGGATCGCCTGGATTGTTGGGAAGGTTTCGGCAGCCTGGCAGCTGAACGTGATTCGAATGCGGTCTTGAACCGCCCATAGATCTGTTCGAAAGTGCCTTACAGACTACCGACAAGGAAGGCAAAGTTTGAAAGTTACCCTGCATCTCACTGGCATAAAAGTTCTCGAAGAGACGGCGGGTATCTATCTGCTGGGTCTTTTTCCATCGCAACAATGATGTCTTGTAGTCCAATGTGATTTTGGTATCTGGCGAGAGTTCGCTGTGCGGGGCAGAGTTAGATGTTCGAGAGGGATTCGTGAGAGACATACATCAAATTCGAGAACTTCTGGAATAACCTCCCCTGATCACATATCAGAATATGCTTATGCCGGCGGGGGCCAATACGAAGCTCTCCTGAGGTCAAGGGTTCGGACGATTCTGGAGAGACGGTGACGGCTGTACAGGTGGAATCACTCAGGCTGAGGGATAGCACTATAGTTGTAGCTAGAGTGACTCGCCTGCAACGCGGATAAGTGGTGAGTGGGTCCTTGGTGTGGACATGTTCAGCAGCTTGGTTGGCTGGCAGAGGAGTAGGGTGGTGGGTCCTGGCAGCCATCCTCGGCTTAAATTGAATGCGAGGCCTACACGAGGTCATCACATCAGGAGAAACACAAGACCCCGATAAAAATTAAGATTTTCAATCAGCACGTTATTTATTGTGAACGGTTTACATTGTCATATATGGAATATATTCCCATTTACTTAGACGACACATCTTGCGAAGCTGTGAGAATATTATATTACAAATATAAGGCAATATAAGGTATTGTATGGTATGTACCAGAATTATTATCTTGCTAAAACCCAAATGTAGCATATATTCCATTATATTTGCTTATATGGTTTGCACAACGAATGCAATAAATATGTTGGTTTCCAAACTTTACTTACATGGCCCATGAAGCTGGGACTCACATCTTGCTTTGTTGTCATGGGGCACACTCGGCTGGCACGGATGCTGACTAAGTGCGGCACGACGGCTGTGCAGCGACCGTTGTCGACGCCCGGGCAATTTTTGGGTGGTGGACGAGGCAGCGTGTCGGCTGATCAACAAGACTAGAAAATCTGCTCTTCTGAGCCCGAGAGCGTGTGCCGCCATTGAGTAATCGCGGGGATGGGACCCAGTGTGCCCCATGCATGAAAAATCGCCTGGTTTTCCGTGGCCCGGGGGCACGCCCGCCCCTAGAAAAAACCAAGCACTCGGCCAAAAGCAGCGTGCCCCATGGAAAACCAAGTCTAGTCTCGACACCGTATCCGTTTTGGGGTACCTCAGCAAGCCTCGGGATCTTCCGATTCCTAAAATGTCCAGACTCTGGAGTAACGCATCAAGTCACGGTTGTCGCAGTTTTACGCTGTATTAGGAAGGAGACTCGCCTCTTATATATAACTTATCCTTTCTGGACACTCCGCTTTCAGAAAACTGGCCCGTTTTCGTGCCATATCTTACATAAATTTGCTAAGTCCCTACGCATGAGTGCGGGCTTCACTCCCTCGCACGCAGAGCAAGTTAAAAAATCCTACGGCAATTTCGAACGTGCCCTACGGTAAGCTTTCCCGAAAAAGCTTGGACTACTCTGCACAGACGTCACGTTCGTGGGGATATGATGGCTCGAGAACGGGCCGTACAGGTCGTCATTGTCGTCTGAATCGTAGTACATGGAAGCATGCTGACTAGTCACATCAATCACGGCGCTGCGGTATGATTACTAGAATCAATTAGATTTATTATTTTAGTATTTACGAATATGGACTTATTATGATCTAATCGTTGGTAATCTAAAAGCGTGATCCAGGACAGAAAAGGAAGTTGTCAAGATCCGGAAAATTTCGTGCGAATGTTTCACGTGACCATCCCTGTAGCGATGTGCATTCAATGGCAGCGTTCTGCTCCAACGACGACACCCACCCCTCTGCCATGTTCAAAATGCGCCAAGCATCCACCATCCTAACTGGGCGCGATACCCACCGACGATGCATTCAATCGCCACAAGAACGCCACTGAACGTCCGGTGTGGTGCCCAACATCCAGCCACCCCTTCCCAACAGGCACAATGCCCACTGCGACACACCCCAATTGCCCCATGACACCCAACGCCCAGGCCAGGTACGAGGCTGATTGTGACAACCACATAGGCACGACGTTCGACACTCAACCCCCCCTTCCTCCTATCCCAACGGGTGCGACACCCACCATGAAGACTGCAGGCGTGACATGGAACGCCCGCTGGTCCCCCCTTCAAGTTTTATGACCAATGAGCTCGCGATATGTCCCCAACTTGGATATCCGTCCATCTACGTTGGTCAGCATCAGCGTCAATCCCCACCTCACACAATGATAACAGCACTGATGCACCCTCGAGCACCGTGATCCACTCCGCCCATGCGATCGTCGACAGCCGATGCGTGACGATCACACACATCGCCTGTGCCAAAATTTTGTCGATCGCATCGTTCACCCAATGTTCGCCCGTCGCGTCCAGCGCGCTTGTTACCTCGTCTAACGCAAGGATCATGGGCCGTTTCAGGAGTGCACGGGCGATCGTTAGGCGTTGGCATTGGCCGCCGCTCAGGCTCAATCAGCCGACTGTTGTGGGGAAGGGAATTAACGGGGATCAAGGGAAAAGATCGTGACACGCACTCGGTATCAAATCCCTTGGCATGCCCCAGACGAATTCACAATTGGCAAGTCGGGCGGCGTGCTTGATTTCTTCGCACGTCGTGGTGGCGTTGCCAAACGCAGTGTTGGAGGCACCCAATCGCCACTGCAACACCAAACGCTGGGAGCGACGCCCAACGACTATCACACCTCATCCCATTGGGCATGGTGCCCACCTGCGACGCATCCCAATGGCCCCCATGACACCCAACATCACTGGCAGGCGTGAGGCCCACTTGCAATAGACCTGGAGGCCACTGCAACACCAAATGCTGGGTGCGACACCACACCCTTCCACCCCGGGCCAGGGCGGGACGCCCGCGACGCACTGTAAATAGTAGAATAATTGTTTTTAATGCGATCGTGATGATAACTATTATCAAATTTATTTCTAAGAAATAATAAACCAAAATAATTTTATAAGAACAGAACAAATATAAGATATTAGCCTTCTTGCCAACATCCAACTTACTGGGAAATCCTGGCAAGTCTTATATATATTGGTCAGACGAACTAGGCTTGTATTCAATTATGCAAGCTAGCAACATCTGAAAGGATTATGTCAAGTGGTAACAAGTATAATGCTGACAAATGTTGCCCAATTAGATCAGGTTGTGACTGAAGCGTAAAACCTGTCATGGCCGACACACATTTTCCTTAATATGTTGAAAGCCTACAGTTATATGATCATATAATGTATTATACAACTTTTAGATATTTGACATATTTGCAAGGGTTTATATGCTCATATATGATCTTCGTGATTCCCGTGATGCATATGCAGTTCATCACCAAAATTGCCTTATCAGGAAAAGTCCAAAGTTATGATAAACCCTAGTCTCGGATCCATCCATACACACTCTAATAGCTAGTCATACATACAAATATCCATCAAACATAGGTAGTGACAAACTGAAAGACTATTGTACTAGCACTATTGATTCGTCTGTTACGTGTCACAAGGGCCCAAAAGTGACGAAATTTTTGAGTTTGTCACATGTCATAGGCCCAATTGATGAAAAAGTTTCCCGAATGCCAGTTAAGTACCCCTAGTTTTTATGGTACTTGGTTCTATATCTGATGAAATGACGAAAATTTTGGTTGCTGTAACACATGATATTGGCTGATGACAAAATTTTATTTTGTCAGACCTTGTCATGTGTCACAGGGACTGATGAATTGATAGTGCTGGTACAGTAATTATAGCAAGTCATAGAGGGGATGAACAGTCAAGAGGAATGAAGTAAAGGCAATAATACAGTCACAGGGATGGGACTGTCAATGGATGTCGACCTGCACCAAAATGTTTGGATGCAGATACTTAGTTATTGTATATGTGATGCTAGATATTTGACCCGAGATTTGAGTTTTCACCTTATTCCCATGGTCCAAATGCTTAGCTAATTGAGGGACATATAGATCATAGTGTCTAGTATATACCTCTATTTTTCCTTGTTTGTTCATTCACAGGTTGTGGAGAAATAAAATGATCTCTCCCAACATACTTTTATTACTACCTACAAGTACATAGCAAACCATTTTCTTAATATCTCTTTTACCCTTTAGTACTTAGCCAAATGTCAGGGAAGTAAATGGAGCATGTGACCTCAGTTGCAAATCACCTGACTCAGATCATGTGACTGTGCAGAGCATGAGTCATATTGAATCATATTGAGTCAAAGTGAGTCAAATGAGAACTAACCAAAGCATTGCTCCTAGACTAGCAAAATGATCATGTGACCTGCACAGCATGAGTCATTGCCAAGCCAAAAGCTATTTTTAGCTCATTGCAAGTCATTTTCTGACAGAGTGAGTCAAAGTGAGTTAGTAATAGTCAGTATGAGTCATATCTTGGCACAGCCACCTTGGAACCGAAGGTAGCACAGCCACATGTAAATTACTATATAAGGAGCACGATTCAGCCCCATTTGGCAGGATCCCTCTTTTAGGAAAAAGATTTCTATTTGAGTAAATCTCAACCAATGAGTGCTTACAAGTGCACCTCTCTATAAACAAATAGAGAGGCTGTGTAGAGTAATTCCCATGCTATAAATAGAACTACTTAGACCCATAGTTAGGAGTATACTGCATCCCTTAAGATAGGGACAATTAGGATATCTTTAGGGAGAAAACCCCAGAGTAAGCAACTAAAGAAAATAGATCCCCAGCTAGTAGGGAGACCTAATAGTTCATTAGTACCTTGGGAAAGGGGTCGAGTTGAGCATTTAAGCTGATTGCCAACTCCTTAATGCATAATAGAATCAGTTTAGGAAAGACTGTTCTGTGTAACTAAGAGATATGTGTGAATCAGTAGTAAGAAGTGATGTGTATTTACACTACCTACCCAATTAAGCATTCCTAATTGATTGGAGCTAATTGAAAGTCTTTGAGAGCGCATCTTAGGGAAGTAACCCTAGTTACTACAAAGTATTCTTCTAGCAACCTGATAGTTGTCTAGGCCATTCCCCAACTAACAATACTATATTTTGTACATCACCCCAACAGAAACCCAGACCCTCAACATATTGCTGAACCCCAATCTCCTCAACTTCATTGAAGATTGATGAACAAACCACGTGCCTGATAGTCAACCCCTTTTTATAAGATTGATACTTGTTTCTAGTACCAACTTGACCAGGGAAGAGTACTCTCTTCACCTCACTTCAGGTTTACTATCCATGGAGATAAAATTGGTTGTCTGGTAAGCGTTTTCTTAGTGTTTCTACTGATCTTATCTAGAAAGAAGGCAACTGGAGCCCACCATGAGGGGTTTCAGCAAATATTATTACATTATAACAAGTCCCATAGGGAATACACAACTTACCTCTAATTTACAACAACAGACTACAAATTATGGTAGACACAGGAACAACACCTACTACACTACCTAGCCACAGGAGCCAAGATGCCCCTGACAAGTTTAAAGGGCACTACTCTAAAGTCAGATGCTTCTTATGGCAATATGAGTGATTGCTTACTTGGTACAACATTACCACTGACAAGGAGAAATGCAAAGGGATCTCCAACTACTGTAGCAGTCAAGTTGGACAACTGATTGAATCCCTTAATGAATATGAGAATGATGATTGGAATGAGTCAAGAGTCAAGCTAACATTCTGTAAACATTGAAGTAAGTTGGTATCAGGCTGACATTGATGGCATGTGTGAGCAGCGTTTTCTGTCTTGCGATTGTCGAGGATATTACTAAACATGCACACGGTATCCTGGCCTGAATATACCTTGTTCATAATGTAACTAGTTGTTTACCTGTTGTGCCTTTGGCACAGGCTGCAGGTAATGGGGGTTATGTATAGTGTAATAAAAGTATGTTTAATTAGAGAAATTCACATGCTGTGCTGTAAACTTTGTAAATGGGCATTGCCACAATAATTCCCACAACCAGGGTGAAGCCTGAGTTGGGCTTGTGCTTGAGCATCAGCAGGTACAATTGGTGTGAGAAGTGGTCTGACAGAAGGAGTGACATGTGTGCGATAGTGTGGGGAGGAAAAAAATGGTATCTTAGAGCTCAGGAGGTGAGATATATGTAATACACCTGCTGTACTACCAGAAATTGAGTCTGAACCTGCTTACCCTGTGTCAGCAGGCCAGAAAAATTTACAGGAACAGCCAATTAATGTTCAAATTTACAAAATATAGTGTAAATTTTGTAAATTTTCCTACCCACCCCACTTTACACCACTTTTCTGCACTTTTTTGTCAATCCCCCTGGTAGAAACCCTCCTTTTTTGCAGGTAGAATACTGTGTCAGTGTCTATCAATCAATTGACCACCTGCTCCAAGCAAGCTTCATCCCCATGTTGCTGTACTGGTGTGTTTGCCCCTCACCCCCCACAGAATCTAGGAGGTTACCACTTTTGGACGATTACATAAGGCACAGCATGTGAATTTTCCAACATAAGTATATATAGTATATTCAATATATTTCTAATATTGTACCAGTGCAATTGATTTGACAGGCCAACTAAACTTTTGATTCAATGTCAGCAGCTGTGATGTGTGACAATAGAAGGATTTCATTAGACCCCTTTGTGACATGTGATGGATGCACTCAAAAACTTATTTGACATCAGGGCCTGTAATGTGTGACCAGGTGCAAATTTCGTCTCATCAACCCACCATGTGATATGTGACAGATAAATCAATTGAAATAAAACAGGCCACAGTGCCAAACAGCTGAAAATGAAAGTGGCTGTGGCACTGGAGCTGACTAAATGGACAGATGCGATGGGTAAGCTGGCCATTGGAGGGGATTGCAGTGTGAGACAGCCGAAACAGAAGTGGCTGTGGCGCTAAGGGACTAAATGAACAGATTATAGATGATGGCTAAGTGGACCACATGGTTTGTACATCTAAATACAGGAATTTTTGCTCGGCTGGAGATCTAACCATGGTTATGCGACAGGTAGGTTATGCTTTTTTTCGACACCTGTTAGTTAGTTGATATATTTCTTCGTGGCCCACTGTAATGTCAGCTGGCTATTATGAGTGAAACATCTGACCAGCCTTGGAATTGCTGTACTGGCTACCTGCATCAGTAAAATGTCACTTTCCTTATTCGAGCTTACTGAACTTATTACACTTGTTCTGCTTACTAAAAAGCACCACAAGACTGGCAAGGACAACAAGATGGTATGTGCCATGAAAAAGAACCACATGAGGGCAAAAAAGGCTAACAAGCCATGGAAGCACGATAAGTACACGTTGGTCTGCATATTCATTTGAACAGAAATACATTGGGCTTGATGGGAACCAAACAAAGCAAGCCTTCCTATGTATGTATAGCAATAGTTACACCATCTGAGTCCATTCAAACCATCAAACCTCCATGTAAAATCTCGAAACTGTGGTGATCCACAAATTTGTTCACATAAAAGGCATGGAAGGTGTTATATGAGTTGTGTGGTTTGATATCTCAAGGGGTGAACCAGGACCCATAGACTGGAACCAAGTGGGCAGCATGGTCGATTGAGTGAACAGAGATAACTGCGACATTTGGGTGGTGGTTGGGAAGGGACGCTGGGCAAACAATCCACATTCCCATGTCATCGTTAGGCTAGTTTTTGATCTTCTCAAACCACTGCACAAGCACACATTGAAGGCTATTTCTACAGTAGATGAATGAGAAGAATGCTAGAGTGCGAGCAATCTCAAGTGAGTCCATATGAGTCTTGGAACTTATTGGCTCCTGTCACATATTGATGAAGACACAATCTCAATGTGGTCCTTTGTTTCTCCACATTGACACAGCATGAATGTACTCTGTTTGCATTCCACCAATCCCACTTAGGTCAAATGGTGCAAAAAACATGATGAGGCTGAATTAATCATATTGATGTATCCTTCGAAGTGATGGCTAGTTTCCAGGGGGATTTCAACCTGCCAGTGGGATGGCATGCCAATCTGGGGGTCTCCTGAATTGAGCCAGGTATAGAGGAAGTGGTTAGTGAGAGCCAGTAGTGACTGTATGTTGTGCTTGATGGCAAGATTGAGCAGAGTCTGAGCATATTGTTGTTCTGCCATGTACATTAGCTCAAACTGGGTGAATTCAAGCATGAGCGGACTACGTACTGTGTGTTTGTGAGAGCTTGATGTGAACACAAAATATCATTGGCAAATTGTTGAAGACATTTGACTCATTGTCACTCTGCATGCTCACCCGAGGTTCATCTTCCTGGTCTTCTTCAACATTATCTGTTTCAAACGAGATAACATCTTGTGGCTCCACTGGATTCATAGAATCAGGTGGTGTGATAGTAATAAGAAAGTCAGGAATATACACTGGTTGTTGAGTGTAGTTCAGTACAAGCTTGAACGGATGTCAAGCATGTTCCATCCAGCATTCTGCAGCAGGTGAAATCAACATGTGCAGCAGCTAGTTTATCCAATCTTTGGTTCATAACAAGCATCTGGTCAAGAGTCTTGTACTTGCTTGAGTGGCGCCATGGTTCTTTGATAGCTTTGATGTGTTTACATTATGTGATAGATGAGCAGAGCCCATTGGGTGCACCAAACAGGCAGATAAGTTCAGGGTAATATTTTGCTGCATGTTGGCGAGGTAAGGAAAAGGATATAACCATGGGATTTTCACCAGAGTCAAAAAGTTCCCAGAAGTGATGAAAGCATGTCAGAGCATCTTCAATTTCATCCAAAGCTTGCTCGGTGATAATGTGACACTGCACAAGATAGCAGAACTCTAGGAAAACATACAACGTCTGTATGATCTCAGCTGGAATGTGGCCCTCAATAGTGGCAATGTAGACCTTGAGGGTTATGAGTACTCATGCAATTCTGACACATAGAATTTAGAAGTCGTGCACACCTTCATCAATGCCTTTGAGTTGTCTCTAGTGACCTGCATGAAACTGATTTCATGCATGCATATAGCAAAACAGTCATTTGAGAAGCAGAATTTCCACAGCTCTCTGTGAACAATACCCTTTGATACCATAGGGAATGATAGCCCCTATCATGAGCTATATACCCCTATTTTTCCAGATTTTTCCACCTACTGGTTATTGAGATATTCATTAATCTCTCTAGTCATACC
>JBBPRR010000428.1:0-23949 GCA_038093115.1 Hortiboletus flavorubellus
CAACGAACCTCGGTGTTTCCTCAGTTCGGACTTCGTCAGGTGCTTACGGTCTTGGCAGCCATTTTCCCTGACCTACATCACCGAAGAGGAGCGTATTTCGTTACACAGGGCAGCCACGATAGCAGATGATGGACTCCACGGTGCGATGGAGGAACTTATCAGGACGGATTCCCCTCCATTTGACTTGGATCGGGTACGTGGATTGAGAGTCGCGGTTACTATTATTCTCCATGAGCTTGAGGAAGAGGAAGCTGGGGAGTGGAATGTCCTCGACACGGCATGGAGGGGGGGCATACAGGGCGTGGTCTTCCATGTCATAGATATGGCATCCTCCGTCGGCAGAGAACTGAAGACCCTGTGTTCTCTCACCGTGACTCAACCACGGGAGCCAGGCGTCGTGGAGCAACTACTGTTGCTCGCTGACAAATTGTTGCCTCTTGTCATTCACCTCGAACCTCTCTCGGTCACTACTAGTCGGTCTATGCGCTGCATCATCGTGGCGATAGCGGATATCTTCACTTGTGCCGACTTGGTATTTTCACAAACACCGGTGCCATCTTCTTTTGTGGTAACCAGGAAGCGCGTCCGACAGACCTGCGTGGCTGTTCTTCGCCAACTCTCCGAGTCGTGGGGGATAGACCCCCAAAAGCGAGGACCTGCACTCTTCCTTCGAACACTCTTCGAGCACGTCCTCCGAGTGGACAACACCGATCCAGCGCATCGCATCCAGCAGGTGTACGACCTCGTTGACTGTCTCATACCCGACGCTGCTCCAGAAGCAGCACAATCCAACTCAAGATGGATGCTATCCGTCATGCCCCTCATACTCACCGACCTGAGCACGTTCTTCCGCGCCCTAGACGTCGGTCGCAGACTCGATTTCCTGGATCGACTTGTTTCCCTAGACAACGGAACTCTCAATGTTGGCGAGTGGTTGTTGGTAGAGGAATTCAAGCGTATGGCCAGCGTCTCTAGGCTGCTTGGAGGCATGCGAGATCCGCATCATACCCTCACGCATTATGAGGTTAACCTCTGCCTTCAATTCATTGCTAGACTTCTAGACAAGTCATCTGAGCACTCGGCCATGTGCATTACTACTATTTGCACAATCCCCGAGGCAAGCGGTGCGCTCACCGACACCATCACCTCCATGTTGAGTGCCCGCTTGCATTCCACGCACCTCGTAGAAATCACCCGGGCTCTCACGTCTTCTCCTTCGCTCTCTGATCCCACCCTCAAATTTGCAGTCGCCCTCGCACTGATCCGCGGCATCTCCGTGTCAGAACTATGCATTAGTATTGGTGAGACGTTCGACACCCTCCGAACTATGCTTTCCACCGTCAACGAGGCAGAACTCGCTCTGGACCGGCTCTTATGGGAGTTCGGGCACTGTCTCTCGTCAATCGCAGGGTCGGGGAATGGCTTCGACTCGCTGGATGTCCAAAGCGTCGTCCGAGCGCTCGACTGGCTCTGCGACAAGCTCCCGGGTCCATCCGATCTTCCTGGACTTTCCTGGGACAAATGGGACAAACTCTGCGAGATATTCCAAAACGGAGTGTTACCCGACACGTACCCTGCCTTGAAATCCATCAAGGGAAAATTGACGCCGCTTCCTGATTCGTCGATTCCGACGACGCTGATCCCGGATGCACTTGTGTTGTCGATCCACGCCCTTGAGGAGGTGTTGCACCCGCCTGCGCCGGTCCCGCGTACGCCGACGCAGAAGTACGGAGCGCTCCCGGGCCGTGATCGTGACGTGCTGGGCTTGGTGGCACTCTCGCCCCCGACGGCGCTGTTGAGGTCACCGGCCATTTCGGGGCTTTCGAAGACGTATACGAAGAATGATTTCAGGGAGTTGAGGCAAACACCGTTGGCCAGGCAGAATACGAGTCGGATGCCGAGTTTACATGTGGACGTGAGTGTCGTTTTTTCATGCTTTGATTGTAATCCCAGTCGCGCGGTTTCTTGGCCACCCTTTTCGTTTCTGTGATTCGTGGGGAGAAATGCGACTGACTAGTTTGCGTTTGCGGTATGTTAGGAATTCGAGTTTGGTTTGGTGACGTCGTCGCCTCTCGTTCAACCCCAGATCGACCCTAACGTTGCGGGAATGAAGCCATTTGGTCTCGGAGCACCGTTTAGCATGAGCTAGGGGGTTACATCTGAACAAAGTATTTTTGTGGTGGTGAACATGTATATCCAAATATGACCCATGCAGCACAGGAGTTGAAATTCCTGATGCTATGCACGGACGCCAGGTCGGAGAGCGAGTACTTTTCATCCGTCCATACAGAGAGGAGAGGACTATGTATTTGCTACATCAGTTCCATCAACTGCGGCGACAGCCACGCACAAGCCGTTAGCACACTGCGACTATGGCGAACACTGACGCGAAAGGAAGTGGGATGTAGAGTACATACACACCAAGATAGTAGGTGAACGCGAGGGGATGTCTGGTTTGTATGCGAACAGGGATAATATATACTTCTCTGCCAGCAACGAACAGCGCTTGCGGATCTAAAGTCTACAAGTCAACCATGGGGGTCCCGATAATTTCGACAAGCGAGAGCGAAACACACGGGAAGGAAAGAGGGAAAAGGATGAAAAGACCGAAAGGCAGGGAGAAGGAGGAGGCTATAGGCGTCGCCGACGCAGCGTTTCGTACGCGTCATGTGGGTACCGAGGCAAAGGTTCTGACAGCGACGAATCCGACACATACGCCCCCTGTTGCTCATGCCCGCTCGATTCAGGGTCCCCAACAAACCCATCTGGGTCGTCCCCCGACCGAAAATATCGGTCGATCTCGGACGGATCGAACTCGGAAGGGGGTACCGGCGACGTTGCAGACGCGCGAGGTGGATGACCGTTGGGTTCTGGGTTTGGTGGGGGCTGTAACTTTCCACCGATGCGGTACGTGCGTTTGCGTTTCGCTTTGACAGGGCGGCGTTCGGGCGGCGCGCGTACCCCGAATGCGTTGAGCGTCCGTGGGGGACCACTCCGTACGGCGAAATGCTCCAAGGAGCGGGTGTAAGGAGACAAGGTGTGGTTCGAAAAACTGAGCGTGGACAACTGGTGCACCGTATTGTTCAAGGTCGGACGAAGGACGATTCCGGGGTCTGCCTCGGAAAGGGCGTGATGCGATGGAGGTGAGCCGGAGTGGAATGGGTCGAGGTTGGCGGCGGACGAGACGGAGAGACGACGGTGGGAGTGTGATGGTGGCATGTTGATGGGTTCGTGGCTATAGGCAGAGTAGGAAGGATCAGCCTTAGGTGGCGTTTGAACGGCGTGAGCGAGGCGGCGGTTGGGAATCTCATGTGTAGTGTATGGGAACGAACTCGTTCGCGAAGGACCGGCTTGTTGTGATGGTGATACAGAATGTCGGAGGCTAGGGGTAGAAGTTCTTATACTAGCTGCGTCAGTGGTGGATCGGGAAATTTCGCTTGGAGGTTGTATCATTGATTGTGAGTGGTAGACCCGGGGACGAGTGATGGTACCCCCACCGACAGCGGGGATAGTCTCGTACTCGGTGACGGAATCGTCTGGCGTCAGACTTGGGGGTGGCGAATAGTCGACCGAAGTATCTTCCCAGTCCGCTCCCGAGTACGATCCGTTGTCTTCTTCCGCCGCCGACTCTGCCTCCTCGTCGACTTCCGACTGCTCCTCCGTGAGATCTGCAAGACCCTTGTTTTGCTTAAATAGACGGCTAAAACTCGAGAAAACGCTCTTCGTGGGGAGCCCCTCTGGACGAAGCCCATATGTTGGGTCAAAGTTCTCGAACTCGGGTAACGAACTAGTAGGTTCAGTTGGGGGCGGAATAACTGGGGTAGATTGAGTGCTTTTCGAAGTTCTTCGAGCCGAGCTTGCGACAGAAACCACAGAAAGGGAACGAACACGCCCATATGGGGTTGTACCCAGGGACTGTGCACGCGCGAAAGATGGCTGCAATGCAACGAGGCCAGGACCGAATGGGCCGTCAGACCGATGCGACAAGTCTGGGGCGGAAGCGGCATCAAAGGACCGACGCACCACGGGCGGTGGCCGTTTATCAAGATACGGTGCTTCCACCTTTGCCTTGACCCATTGTTGACTCAGGCGATGAATGATACCCGGCAAATCCTCTCTGAACATTTGACGAAGTTGCCCTTCGATTTCGTGCTGTATGAATTTCTGAATGACAGCTATGGAGTCGAACGTGCTGTTGATGTCGACGTTTTGGAGAGGGTCGGTTTTGAATACGAGGGTGATACCCTTTTGTTTGGAGACGACGAGGACGACGTAGGAGTTGAGCTTGAAGTGGGAGAGACGAAGAAGCATGGGTACGACAAGAGGTTCTCTAGCTGCCAGCATTCCTCCCGAACCAGTCATAAGGTGTATATCGGGTTGCTTATGGTTCAGGGGATTCGCCTTGTGCACCAAGGGTTATCAGAGGTCCCGAAATGCACACAAGACAAATGATTCGTACCTGTACCTTAGTTCTAAGAACCAGGTGGGCGTCACCAGCGTACGTCAGACGAAATATGCCTCGAAATTGATCCATGGTGAGATCGCCAATGTCTCGGATTTCTAGTTCAGGAGGCTAACTGACGGTGAGTGCGGTAAAAGGGGACAGACGGAGGGCACGCACCTGGGTACCCATCTCCAATTCGACGACCTCGATCTTGTCTGCGATCACGGGTGGTTTGTTTCCCTTGTTCAGCGCATTGTTGAGCATCTGGATCGCGTCCGCGTGAAACTGGTCGGAAAAGCGGGGCCATTGGAAGGTGAACGACATGGCCGAGTCGACGTGGATGGCATTCAGTACGATGCGGTGAGGTCAATACTTGGCCGTGAGCATCGTGTTGGTCGGGGAGAACGAACGTAAGGCTGCGCTGCTACTGGCACACCGAACAAGCCAACTTAGTGGCCGGCTTAGCCGACAACCGGGTGCCAGGGACCCTAATGAAAATTGCGCAGTACTAGTGCTACTAGCAGTAACTGTTATCGTCCTACTAGCAACAACACCATTTCATGTCACAGCTAGCGACGCCAACCAATCCATGAACGGCGTCCGCAGATTTCTTGGTGGAGGCGGGACTAGCGCGCAACCACCACCACCGCCACTTCAGCCCCAGCCTTCACCGCCAGCATCTGCGCCAGTTCCTGTCACACCGCCCCCACCACCCTCCCCGTCTTCAAAACCGCCCTGGCCATCTCAGGATTCACCCCCGAGTACCCCTGGCAAGTCCCTCAGCACGAGCGGTACGCCGGGTTTGGTCATCCGCAAGGAACGGACCAAGCCGTCTCAAGTGGCGTCTCCGACGATCGAGAAGACGCCCGGAACGGCCTCCGCGCCATCCGCAGGGTCGGTATCGACGCCTGCTTCGGCACGCTCACCCACAGGCAGTATTGCATCGTACAACGTCACTTCACCGACCCACAGACGCATCCCGAATGGTGCCGTAACATTTTTTGGTTCACCAACGCCATCCTCGTCCCGTGTGCCCCCGCCGAGTCTGGCGGATCCCATGACGTCGGAGACTAGTAGTGTTGGATGGACACGATCGCATGAATTGGTCAATGCCCGGGACGAGCTCCTCATGAGCTTGCTCACCAGCGAAGCCGTCGTAGACAGTCGGGAATGCGAAATACTCAGTGCCGAGGAAGTCGAAGAGCTCAAGAAGGTGCGGGCGATCAAATTGCTTTCTACCCATGCTGATGCCCCTCTCAAGGAGTACCACGTTCTCAAGATCCGGGTGGCGGCGATGCAGAGAAAGCTCGGGCTCGAAACAAAGATTCGTGATGCAGCACAATCGCTGTCCAGGGTGAACGTGGCGCACAGAAGAATTTCGAAACAAACAGAGGAACAACTCGAGACGGCCGAGCGCAAGGTCGCGACTGCACAAAAAGAACTATGGCGCGTGTCGGAGCGGACGAACGAGGTATATCGAAGGCTGCTCGAACACCGTGCCGGTGTGCTGGGGTACTCTGTGCACAAGATGGAAAAGAAAATCCTTCCTTCCATGAATGGTGCATCTGAGCCGGAGACTTCGAGAACCCTCACGCCGAGTCGAAACTCGACCATCAGCTCAATTGCCAGTGCTCCGTCCACTCCTTCAAAGTTTGATGGCGCCCATTTTTTCGCTGGACATGCCGACGCACAGATTCCAAAATCACCCTTTTCCGCATCCGATATCACTACACTCGAGGCAAAATTACGCGCTGCCACCGAGTCTCTCAATGCAGCAAACAAGAAGAACGCAGAGTTGGCACGCGAGCTGTCCCATCTTCATTTGGAGAAGGAACAGATGGAGACCGCGATGAGTATGGAACTCCAGAATGCTGAGGAAACGGTCGCTGCACTAGAACAGGAGCTACCGCGGTTTGAGGAAATCCAAATACGCTGCGACGAGCTGACCAAGGAGCGCGCGCAATGGGAAGAGGACAGGCAAAAGTTGGCAACGCGGGAGCGAGAAGTGGAGATGCTTGAAAGACGACTGGAGGTGTTGGAAGAGAGGAGCGGCGAAGCCACGGAAATGGAGAGGATGCTGGCCTCAATTCGGGAGAAGGCAGACGCCGATGCGCAGAGAAAGGATGAAACGTTTTCGGCCCTTCAAGTGGAGTATGAGGAGACACGTGCAAATTGGCAGGCGGAAATGGCTGTGATGAAGGATCAGTTGGATCGGCTGAGAGGGGGTGGTAGAGCGCAAGTGGAGTTGGCTGATGCACTTGCAACCCTGCATATGCTGACGCAACAGCACAATATTGATCACACATCCAGGGATGGATCGTTGCAGGGTCTACTTGCGTCAGTTGGAGCCCACCTCGAGAGCCTTTCTGCGATCCTGAAAGAACACTGTGATTCCCGGGATCAACTAGAGTCTCATCTCCAAGCAGAACTCGAGGCATCGCGGCGAGAAAGGGACAGTGCAAAACGGGAAGCTCTCGCACTGGACGCCCGCGTGAAGGTTATCCTTTCTGACTCAGTCACGCTCAGCTCAGCATTAACGTTTATTTTTAGGAACTGACCTCGCCATCCGTCTATACCGGTCCGCCGGTTGAATACAAGGGTGAGGTCAACGATGTGGTTGCACTCTTGCAACCCGTGTGGGCTGTCTTGCCTGCTCCTGAACTCCGTTCTGCAAAGCTCAACACGCCACGCCACCTCCGAGGGCCTTCCACGGCGTCCAGTCTGGGTGGGGTCCATTCCAAATCTGGTCTACCCTCCCTGTCGGATATGGACATCCGTTCCCTCAAGGCGCTCTACGATCCGAAATCGCCCCAAGCTGCCGTCGGTGGTCGTTTCTCGCTCGAAGCGTTCGTCGCGCGCGTTCAGGCCTTGGTGATCGACGACCGCTTGTTGATCGAGCGCCTGATTCGATCTGCGCAAGCACACGATCTACTCAAGAAGAACGCGGAGCGTGCGCAAAAGCTCGCCGAGGACAGTAATACTGCGCTGGAGACATATCAAAAACATGTCGCCTCCCTCGACGATCAAAACTTTGCTTTACAAAAGAAACAAGCTGCTTTGTGCGTGGTTTCCCCTCTGGTTCACTATTCCAAAAAAAAAAAAAAAAGGCGTAAAAGAATTACTTCGGTTTTATTTTATTTGTTTACTTATGCCGGTGACCGCGTTGCTCATGGGGCGTAATGCAGGATGAACGAGATAACGGAGCTGCAAGTCGCCGTTGATCGCGCGGTAACGGAAAAGAGGGACGTAGAGATGCACGCTGCCGATCAAGCAGAAACATGCCGACAACTCACCGAGGCCAACAACACGCTCAGCGCCAGGACACTCGCCCTCGCGCAAGAGGCAGCATCAGCCCCCGAGATCGTTCGCAAGCAACTCGAGGGTCAACTGGACGAATGCCAAAAAGCCCTCCGTGAAGCCCAGGAGGAAGTCGAGCTGATGCGAACGTCGGAGCAGACGCAGCGGATCGCGTTGTTGGACGAGCTCAACTCGATGCAAACCGAGAATGCGAACTTGAGGGCGCAGTTGCGCGTGCTCAAGAAATAATTATTGACCGTCGTCGTTCTTCCTCTCTTCGAGTTTGACGAGCGAGGGAAGAGGCCCTTTTTTTCGCAGGCGTCGGTGATCCATGACTCCCCTTCCTTCCGACATAAAAAAACCTATCTCCGTCCATCATTTTTTCCAGGTCTGCCCTTGAATGCAGGCACTGGAATGCACATATAAGTTTTCATTCCGTTTATTTTTCACTTCCCCGTCTCTCCTTGCCTCCTTCCACAAACTATTATAACAGGAGTTTTTCTTTTGTTTTCTCTAGATACCCACCAGGTCTGAGATCATTTTAGGGAAAGGTATTTTGGCTGGATGTCTTGCTGCTGTGATCCGTTACAGTTTCTGTGTTTTCCGCATATCCAGTGTATCCACCTGCCACCCGCATGGCATATGTATCCTCACGCACACGTTATCCAATTTGCTAATCCATGCATTCTCTCTCTTTTGGCCGTCGTGTGACCCGATAGAAAAACAGGAAGAACACAGGTATACACTACAGTCACCTGCCCCGTTCTAAACTTTGAGGTCTCGTTCCGCGTCGTTTCCTAGCCTGCCATACGTAACGTCTAGCGTAGCATCTCGCTCTATTTTTCCCAAGCCACTAGCAACAATGTCGTCAGCCAAAAAAAAAAAAGAATGAAAAGAAGGAGAAGGCAAGCAAATTATCTGTACCTACCTCCCTATTCCCGCGGAAATGATCCCCGGCGAGCCGCCGATCACATCACCGGCTCTTGGAGCAAATGATGGAGATTACAGTTGCTGCTCCAAGGGCTTACATCATCATGTCCATGTCGTATACACACCATCCGCTATCAGAGGTCTTGTGTGACTCCGAGTCCGTAGTACTTTGGTTGACGGAGCTCAGATAAACAAACATGATTCTACTGTGTCATTATTCCTTCCTGCGTGGTGCCGCATCCCGGCGCCACCGCATCCACCACTTGGCGGGTAGTTTCGTCGAGCATGTCGGATGACAAGGACGAGAAATCCGAGTCGATTTAGAATACATAGTAGGCGGATCCGCGGAGACGACGGGAGATACCTATGTATATATCATGTCGTATGACACGTTGGATCAGAGGGTGAGGACGGAAGAGGGACGAGAACGAATCTGTACACGCCGTGCCAGTGAAGTTCTAAGCCTCAATCCATGACACGTTCGTGCTCAACGGATGGGATGAATACTAGTAGAAGCTGCTCGTGAGACAACGGGGAAAATGTGGGGCAGATGAGTAAGGGGAAGGTGAAAATGAAATGGCGTGTGGTTGAGGGCGATTGGCCGTATCCGCCGATGAGATTGTGGAGAGTATGGGTGACAGTGACCAAGGGAAGGCGGTATGAGGGATTTTTTTATAAGCCTCGCCCGAGGAAGAAGGGAGTTGCTTGGACACCCGTTTCCGATCGTTCGTGTGGTTCATGATGTATGAGGGCTGTTTTTGCCTGTAACCGCGAGGCGATCGGGGTAAGGGACAAATATGGGTATGAGATGAGATGTATTTACGTCTCTGAGGGTGTTGTCGGTGCTACCTGGGTGATCATCCTCGGTGGGTCGGCCCGGGTCTATAAACCACACGCCACGTGGCGGCCCGAGAAGCCTGGATTTGTGCAGTGTCACGGTCCGAACTTGATGGTAGGGGTTGGAGGAGGGTCAGGATTTCCGCGGATGTTGGGCTACTTGGCATCGAACGAATAATTCGGCTCAGGCGTGTAGATAGCATGGAAGAAAGGAAACGTGAAGGTCATATCGCGCTGCCGTAAACAACCAAATGGACGTACAAGGCTTCGGTGGGTGCACGACGCGATAACGCACGGAGGCGAGTAGCGACGAAAACAACAACGAAAGCGTCCAGGAGGGAGCCATGGTGTTTCTGGGGCATAATCAGGTCGAACGACGCGTTCGATAACGAATTGACTTGCTGGTTATCACAGGACATGTAGAACACTTTGGACTCGAGCGAGCGCTCAGGCCTCAGGGCCGGAAGAATCCTGAGCAGATAAGAAATGTGACACGTACTTTTCATTCCCTATCCGCGGAAGGAAAAAAATAGAAAATAAAAAAAAACGTGCACCTCGATTGATATTCTCAAGGTAGGTCACAGGCAGCGTCAAGTAAGATGTGTAGTATCACAAAGGTAAAGGGAGGTGTTTGGGTTGTTTGAACCGATAAAACTCGAAGACACAGCTAATTTGAGACAAGAAAGCAAAGTTGCATTGTGAGACGGATCCTGCCATTATGTCATGTTACTCGAATGGTCAGTATGTTCAAGATTGCACCGAAACCTAAGCCCTCGTTGTCTAATGGTTATGACGTCAGACTTCTAAATAGATTATCTGGAGGTTGTGGGTTCGAGTCCCACCGGGGGCTTTAATTTTGTTTCCTTTCTGAGTAATTGCGTTGACAGGGACATCAGTGACCATGGCAAAATGGTATTGTTCATTGATTTTTTTTGTTCTCTTTGCAGAGTCGAAGGCGATGATGCACGGCCCGGGATATTCAGTGATGATGAGTCATGTGCATTGTACCGAGGGAATCGACTATCATGGTATCTTGAATCTTGTGGGGTATTACAGTCTCATTCCTTGGGGTTTGCATTGTTCGTGGTACATATGCCTTGCCAATAATCGGTTCAAGCGGCGTATCTGTTGATTCGGAAGTTTGCGTGCACCGGTTTGATCATGAATAAGGCATAGCCCGCTCCTGCGTTACGATGATACGTAAAAGTTCCACCCATCTCGGGCCATAAACAACACTCCCCCAATAATGGGCGGGGCTAATAATCACCTCCTGGGTGTGGGTTGGGATGCTTGTGGTCGACGCGGTAATGGAAGACCCGTTGTCACTTTGGCGTGGGACCGGCGACCGCAGCAAGATTCCCATAATAATCTATATGTCGGTGAGAGCCTATTTGCGGCGCACTCTCACCTCCCACTAACTCCTCGCCTGTCGAGCACAGCGAACCCACTATGGAGGTTGGTCGAGACCGCCGATGAAGCGGTGCATTGTTCGTTGCCGGTCGGAAATCCGATTGAGACGGTTGCCGTGCCGGTTTGAACCTGCCGTCAGCGCATCACTACAGATGGTGGGTATGTTGTTGTTTCACCAAGATGTGGAAATGAAGGTTAATTTGGTGACTGGGCCGCTCTGGGACCCAAAGTTAACCCAGAAGTGCGGTATTGTAATTTTTGGGTTAATATCCTGCGTGCGTCAACAATAGTTAATAGTTTGGTGTGGGTTGGGCCATTAAGTCAAATGAGCATGCTGCCACAGTAGCTGTAGAGGTGTGCGTAGATGTTCACGTCACTGGGGACGTATGGCGTGCTGGGTTTCCGGGTTGTTCGGGGTGCTGTTTGCTGACCGCTCAGGGGGGTGGGCGGATTTTTACGCGCAGAGGGCTGCTGGTTATTTACCGTGCAAGATCTGAAAGGGGGAGGGTCGCTGACTGCAAATCGTGCGTGCATTGCAACCACATTTTGGCAAACTTACGGCCACGATCATTCCCAAAAGTGACGATGTCCGCGTGTAAGTGGGCTGTTGGCCCCATTGTGTGCGCACGAGGATGGATGTGGTCAGGCACGGGATCGAGCGGGGCGCTGGCAAGACGCGGAAGCATTGACACATTCGAATCCGCGAACGTCTGAGATTGTTTCCCACGGCGAAGCCAGGGTGCGACACGATAACTCGGTGCCCAAATTCAATGCCCGCTCCCACACATCCACGCAAGGGACCGTAACTCCAACTGCTCAGCTCCCGCTTGACCAGTTCCCGCCATCATCCTAATGGAACTCTCCCCGCAGTCTCGCGGTGCCCCTGCACGTAGGGGAAGGTCCCCCCGCACCCCTGCACACGGCGCTTCTCGTGCCTCTGACGCCTTACCAACCGATTTTCAGAATAAACAGCCAAATACATTCACCTCTTGTCTCTCAATCCCCGTAGAGGGCGCTCTCCCAATCATGTCTCAGGATGAGCCTTCTTCTGCCACTCCTCGCATGTCCGACCATTTCGCCTCATCCAAGCGAGCTCCTCGTAAATCAAAGACACACGCCCTTGCAGCTCTCCACTTCCACGCCTCCTCGCACGATAACGACGATGTCGCTTCACAGAACGTATCCAACGAATTTTCTGGCGATCCAACCCCAATTTCAGTTTCTCCCTCCCTCGACCTCTCTTCAGTCAAGACCTCGAGTCCTAGAAATCATCCACCTCGGACATCTCCCCGGTCCTTTGGCCTAGAGGATTGTCCCATTTTTTACCCCAATTCAGACGAGTTCAAGGACCCTATGACATACATTCGCTCGATCACCGAAAAGGCTCTCAACTATGGAATTTGCAAAGTGGTCCCTCCAGTCGGCTGGAAAATGCCATTTGTCACCGATACAGAGGTTTGTGTCATACTGCCGCATTTTTCTCATTTTTTCGTCCGCCTTGTCCTGATATTCATTCGTTTCTGCCAGGCCTTTCGCTTCAAGACTCGATTGCAGCGCCTCAACTCCATCGAGGCTTCATCCCGTGCAAAGGTTAATTTTCTGGAGCAGCTTTACCGCTTCCACAAGCAGCAAGGAAATCCTCGTGTCTCCGTACCCACGATCAATCACAAGCCCCTTGATCTCTGGCTTCTCCGTAGAGAGGTCCACAATCTGGGTGGCTATGATGCGGTATGCATCCTACCACGACACGTTTTTTTTTTCCACCGCTAACTCATACCATAGGTTACAAAGAATCGGAAATGGGGTGACCTCGGTGCCCTCCTCGGCTACAGGGGCATACCGGGTTTGTCCACCCAAATTAAGAATTCCTACACGCGAATCATCCTACCATACGAGCACTTTTGCGACCGAGTGCGAAATTCACCCACTTTGTCGACTTCACCAGGTGGAACTCGTGATCCTCACCTCAAAACTCACACAAATATTCAAACAGTGCGAACCCGTAACGGACACAATCGCGATGCCACATCCCCGCCTTCTAGTCCTTTGACTTCCTCCTCGAGTGCCTTGTCTGACATTCCAGATGATGGCGATTACAAAGAGCGGAATGGCTCCCGCGTAGAAGGTACGAGTTCGAGACGGAACACAAAGTCAACCCCCCATGACCAGAACTCTCGTGCGTTGTCATTTCTTTCGACCTCACATCTCACCGAGTTGGGTCCCGAGCAGCCACGCGGAAGCGTCGCAATATTGCTAACCGGATGTCACCAGCATCGCCTACGGCACAGCCCGACGAGGAAACAAAATTAGCCCAGGAGGTAGGTATTTAGCTGGAGTGAGTCGTCTCACCTTCTGACTCCGAGATAGCAGTCTTGTGAGGTTTGTCAGAAGAAGAATCACGAGGAAGAAATGCTTCTCTGTGACGGTTGTGACTGCGGTACGGCGAATCTTTATTGTTACGTCGCTTTTAGTCTTGTCTCACTTTTCAAAGGCTTCCACATGTTCTGCTTGGATCCTCCATTGGCCTCAATTCCTAAGGATCAATGGTTCTGCCACACGTGCCTGTTCGAGACGGGTGGTGATTTCGGTTTCGATGAAGGGGAGGAGCATTGTCTTTCCAGCTTCCAAGCCAGGGATCTCGAGTTTCGCCGTAGGTGGTGGGCGTCTCATCCTCCTGTCCACAAAACGCCTCCAGATCTCAACGATCCTACCGTCAATTATATCGGTAACACTCTGGTTACCGAGAATGATGTGGAGAATGAGTTTTGGCGTCTTGTTCAGTCCCCCAACGACACAGTAGAGATCGAATACGGAGCTGATGTCCACTCGACCACCCACGGCAGGTATGTCGTGGATGATTTTTTGTGATTTTCTACCGTTGAACATTCTCGTTACCTACACGATAGTGCGATGCCAACCATGGAGACCCATCCTCTTGATCCTGCTTCCAAGGATCCTTGGAATTTGAACAATATGCCCATTCTAGCGGATTCCCTCTTGCGATTCATCAAATCGGACATTTCGGGTATGACCGTGCCATGGACCTATGTAGGAATGGTGTTTTCCACTTTCTGTTGGCACAACGAGGTAAGTGTTCGCCGCCCCCTGTTACAAAGCCGCAGTCGTAATGGCTTGCGTAGGATCATTATACGTACAGCATCAACTTCCGTGCGTGTCGCGTCTTCGTTTCATTTCAGAGGTGACATGATTGACCATATTCATATAGAACATTGGGGGGAGACAAAAACTTGGTACGGCATCCCAGGAGAAGATGCAGATAAATTCGAAGCCGCGATCAAGAGCGAGGCGCCGGATCTGTTCGAAGCACAGCCCGATCTCCTTTTTCAGCTAGTAACATTGATGAACCCGAAGCGCCTCACCGATGCTGGGGTCCGCGTGTACGCATGCAACCAACGTGCAGGTGAATTCGTCATTACTTTTCCGAAGGCATACCATGCAGGGTTTAATCATGGGGTACGTTTTACACGCGATTGATCGATCATAGAGTATTGATTTTGTGCGGCTCTAGCTTAACTTCAACGAGGCCGTCAACTTCGCATTTCCTGATTGGTTGCCTTACGGCCGCGACTGTGTACAGCGTTACAGAGAGCACAGAAAATTACCTGTATTCTCTCACGACGAGCTTTTGGTCACCATCACGCAACAGTCGACATCCATTAAGACGGCGTTGTGGTGAGTCATCATTCGTGCAGGCGTGTTCCGTTATTCCCCGCTAAATATGACCTTCTTTAGGCTAGAGCCAAGCTTGAGGGAAATGACCGAACGCGAACTGGGATCACGCCAGGTGGCTCGGACTCTCGGTATGGTGGAACGGCTTGAGGAAGAGGACCGGCCCGAAGACCAATATCAGTGCGTCTACTGCAAGGTCTTCTGCTATCTCTCGCAAGTTACTTGCCACTGCAAAAGCGAAGTGGTTTGCATCGAGCATGCGAAACATCTGTGCGATCACCCCATAAACCAGCACGTGTTGAGGCTGCGGCTCTCGGATGTGGACATGCAAGAAAGCCTTATCAAGGTGGCTGATCGGGCATCTATTCCGGCCACGTGGAGGGCCAAGCTTCAGAAAGTGTTGACAGAGAGCGACGTGCCTTCGCTCCGTTCCCTTCGGGCCATTCTCGCTGAGGGTGAACGGATAAATCACTACCTTCCTGAGTTGGCTTCACTCAGGAAATGCGTCAATCGTGCCAACGAGTGGCTCGACGCTGCCAACACTTTTACCATCCGCAAACAAAGTCGCAAACGCTCCCGCCGTTCACGTGGTCGACCTCCACTTCACGAAGCCAGCAACCCCGCGTTCGACGACCGGGACCCGGGCGATAGACCAGACCGAAGTCTGGAGGATCTCTACGCTCTACTAAAGGAGGTTCAGACCCTTGGTTTTGACACCCCAGAGATCGGTCAACTGCGTGGGCTGTCAGAAAAGTCGGAAGAAATTCAACGCAAGGCTGCGACATTACTCAAGGATAGAGGTTCTGCAGGTGGTCGTGACACGTTTATCAATGAATGTGAACGAGTGCTCATGGAGGCATCTTCCGTCAACGTTTACCTCGAAGAAATTTTCGAAGTCGAGAAGATCGTGTCTCGTGAGCAGCTCCTTCAGGAGCTCGAGGAAAAAGCGGACGACAGCACCACGACGCTGGAAGATGTCCGCGGTCTCCTCACGCGTGTTCGATCATGCAATCTTGGCGAGGACAACAGATTTGTCGCGACGTTGCAGTCGAGACAACGCGCCGGTGATGAATGGGGAGAAAGGGCGAGGCACGTCCTCGACCAGCCGTACAAAACAGTCGAAGAGCTCGACGAATTTTTCGAGATGGATCCCACGGTCCCTCTTGATGTCACTATCTATGACCGACTACTTTCTGCTCGGAATAAGGCTAAGGACTTCGAGAAGCAGGCGAAGGCGTGGTTGTTGCCGGATAGCCAGGGGCCGAAGCCTAAGGTGTCGGAGGTTATGAGGTTCGTTGCTCGCGCAGAGAAAGACTTTAGTATCCCGGCCATTCGGGATCTCAAACAGACCGCCGAGTTTGCGCTCGACCTCGAGAATCGCTGCGAGGCAATTTTGCGAAATCGTTATCAGCACCGGGACGAGACAGAGATTTTTGACATGATGAAGAAGTGGAAGACTTATGCCCGAGAACACCTCTCGATGTTCTCGCTGCCCATCTTCGAGAAGCTGGACGCGCAGCTCGTCCTGCATCAAAAGTGGCTGGAGGACTTGCCGTGGTATTGCCCCCAGCATGGCTGTGCTCATGGTCAGGGAATTCTCGAAGACGTCATCGAGTCTACAAGACCGGAAGATGACCTCCCCCCGAATGACGAATATTTTACGTGTATCTGTACGGCACCCGTTCGACCACCACCACCTGGTACACAATCCGATGCAGTCCAATGCGACCACTGTTTTGCACGATTCCATGGCGTTTGCGCCGCCAACGGTGGATCGTGTCCGTTCTGCGATCATCATCACTGGAATGGTGCCATTCACAAGGAACGAAGCTGGCATTTTTGCTTCCTACCCCAAATCCTTATCTCTGCCCCCGACATCACCAAGAATTACTCGGATGCATGGAAGCAATTGGAGATCATCGTGCATCGTGTCGACCGCCTGTCATCGGTCATCGGACACTTTTTGACGTTCGCATCGCAGCATGGTAACCAACGCCCAGAGTACATCCCACAGGTGCGCCATTATATGCGGAAGCTGTACAAGATCCAGTTTGCAGTGTCGCCTTCGCGGGAGGTGTCGTTTGGTCTCGATCTCGCTGGCTTGCATCGTATACTTGCAGGTCAACCGACGCCGGTTCGTGTCCGGAAGCGTAGACGGCCTCGGTTCACATTTGGGCAAGACATTGACAATGATTGGCTCGATGGGACGCGTTGTATATGCAGAGGCCGCACGCCGTATCTCCTCAACTACCCAACGGTGGAATGCGAGCACTGTAACAAGCGTTATCATGCTGGGTGTGTGTTCTTCCCCATCGATGCGGCCATGGGACAGCATCAAAATCGGTTCATGTGTCCACTGTGTTGTTTGCGCAAGAATCGACCGTATATTTATTCGGAAGTACGGGTGAAACATATTGGTCGGTTATTTCCTTTTATTCCAGTGTTCTGTTCTTCACATAAATAATCTAACTCCATCATACAGATAACCAGGAAACGGATACGTATGTGAATACGAGTGCCATGCTGGACAGCTTCAGCAAAGATGTTGTATACACCAAGATGCTTCCACCGTACACTCAAACGCTGTTTGTTGAACTTATACGGTTCACCCCAGGTCAGCCTGAGAGCGCCAACGGTGCACCTCCACGTAGCCTCCCAGTACCATCCATGCCTCGATCTGCGGACCCTGGGCCATCATCAAGTCACCGGCACCACGCTCATCCACATCATTCGCCGTTGCCGTTGCCGACACCACCCACGCCGGTACACGAGTTCGCACGACAACCTTCGACCAACGGGCATTATGTCCCACCGCCGCCACCGTGGTCGAGCCAGTGGCATAGTATTACCCCTACGCCCGCGATTCCTCGTCGTTCGGAAGCGCCAGATCAGCCGCCCCTCGTACCGCTTCCCATATCCCCTCATGGCGGGAAGAAGCGTAAATTCGTCGATGACTCGCCTACGCCGCCGGACATTCCCCACGGCCACTCTGGCCCTGGTTCGGGTTCGGGTTCAGCATCAGGCTCGCGATCGCCCAAGCAAGCGCGACGGCACCCACAAACCCCAGTGCAACCTCCAGCATCGGTGCCCGCGCGTGCGATGCAACAGACGCTCTCTCCCTCGCTCGCGATGATCGTGTCGCCCGTCGACACGGAGCCCTCGCCTCGACTGTCGTTGTCTGTGCCGTACGGTAGTAGTGCACCGCCGCCGGCACTTCCACCTCCACTGCAACCACCTCCCCATCCATCAACGTCCAAGCATTCGAATACCCCACCGATGCGTTCCCTCAAGCTCGTCTTGCCCAAGAAATAGAGTCGTGTATATGATTGATTTCGATTCAACATGGCCGGGGGCGAACATCCCCTTCTTCAGGTTTTTTTTTCTTCCTCGTTTACCGTTCTGTTGTCGGCTCAACCCCCTTTTCTTTTCTTTTTTTTAAAAACGTTGTCTCGTATGGTTTTTCTTCCCCCCATTGTTTCATTGTACGAATAGCCTCTCTGTCCATCCGTCCGTTGTGTTCTCCGATGATCTCACCATTTCAATACATTGATTCTGATTTCAGTTTTTTTTTTTTAAATCGTCCTGCGTACTCTCCCCGTCACGTATGTGATTTTGGAGTAATCTCTTATGCGATTGACTGACCACGCGAGTGACAATTATGCTACGCATTGTGTCAACCAACTGGATGACCGTTTTCCTGTGGTCTAGAAAGTGTTGTGTGATGCGACGAACTGCCCGAATGCTGCGGGAGGGGAAGAGGGGGAGAGGAAGAGAAGAGAACATCTCGGGAGAAACAGTACACGGGCAGAGCAAGGATGGCGGATCTCGTGAAGAAGCGGGGAATGCCGGGAAAGAATATAAAGAAAAAGAAACCCGCCAAGAGGGTCGATCGACATGACTTGGCGTAAAAGGGCAGACGCCCCTTTGCAAAGAGTAAAAATAAATAAATAGGAAAGTATAAAAGAACAAAAGGAACGAGATGCCCAGGAGCCCCACCGCAAACGAGGCCGACGACCGACCGCGCCGATGCTGGTCCCCCCGCTTTCGACGTTCCTCCCTTCGTCCTCTCACCGTCGAACCATGAAGCGATACGTCGTGTAACCGCCGATGAGCGCAAATGCGGCGAGCCCAGCGACGATGGAACAAAACCACACATAGCCCTGCTGTATGTGCAACACGGTGACGGTACACGCGCGCGTTGGTCATTCTAAGGGACTGCGACGACCTAAAGACGGGCGAGAGGACGTACCGGTACGTCCGAATCCTGACCTGGTACGTGGACGTTCATTCCCCAGAGACCTGTCGACCAGGAAATCACGATTCAGAAATCCTCTCAGACAACAAGGAACAAGGACGGCACCTGTGATCAAGTTCATCGGTACGAGCACTGTACCGAGGGCGGTCAACTTGGAGAGGACGTCATTGATCTGGTTGTTGGCATCCGTCATCTCGATCGAGATCTGGGCGAGGTAGTTTGAATGAGAGCGGGAGAGAATTTTTTCATAGTGATTCAGGTTTTGGGTCATGGTGATCAGGTGGTCCTGTCGTGCATCGCATTAGCGGATGAAATATTTCTTTCGTGTCCGAGACAGGCGCATATACCTGGATATCAGAGAGATAGAGACCCTGTCAAAGGAAAGGAGGAGGCAGTCGTAGTCAGCACCATGAACCGAGCAACGACGGTGGAAAAAAGAAGCTCACGATATCGGACGTAGGTGCCACCCTCCAATTCTCGTTACATCGTTTCGCCAAACCCTTGACGACGTCCGCTTTATTGCCCATCAATCTCAAAAGCCCCATCACTTTCTTTCGGCACGTTCCAATCCGGCGTAACATGTCACTTTGCTCGGCTTCTTTGAGGATAAGCACGAGCTCATCGATAGAGTCGACTTCATACTCGATCGATTGGATGAGTGGCCCAAAGGCATCAGTGATATCGTCGATCAGGGCATATGAGATCCAGTCCGACGTGACATTGATGTAGTCCTTGAGCTGTTTAATCCGACGGCGTACGTTCTGCGGGTGCGGTGTGGGGCGAAAGTGGAACTGGGCCCAAGGTGAGTTCAACGGGAGGTGCTTGCATCACAGAAGGCAAGAACGCACGGACAAGATACCCTCGCGGAAGACGATGATGTACATGTTCAAGGGCTCGAGATAAGTGGGGCTGTACTGATCTTGATCGAAGCTTCTGAAACAAACGAGGTAGTAATTCCGGAAGAGTTCAATCTTCTCGCGAGCTTCCTCCATTAATATGTCTTCTGTAGTCAGGGGGTGGATTGAGAACACCTTGAGAACTCCGCGTGAGCGGGCGCCTGCAGCGCAAAAGTGGGCGTCATTACCTTGCTCAGAACTTTCATCTCCTCGTCGGTTGGACTTTGTATATCGAGCCACCATGTATTCGCCTCAGCATCGGCGCTCGTTGCTGGTCCTGAGCCGTTAGGGCGACCGGGATCAGCCTTCTCCGCGGGTCGTCCAAAGATGCTGTTGTGATGATTCGTCGGCACTCCATCGAAACTCGATGAAGCACCCCGCCCATTGGGAATGAAAATATTGATATTTGGTCGAGAAGCAGGCAAAGGCACCGGTGCGGAAAGAGAGGGGGGTCCTCCAGTAGAGTCCCCCTGTCTCGGGGCAGCCGAGGATGGCGATGGCGAACCACTGAACAAGTCCTCAAAGGATTGGCCCTCTGCTGGGAGCTCACACAAGCTCCGGGCATGGATGGTCGTGGACAAGGCATTGCAATAGAACGAGAATCTGTATGGTCTGTCTTGGCCAGGGGACGTGACACCACCGATGCCTGTCGGAGGCGGTGGCACGTATTGGTAAAACATGCCAGAGATGTCCTCGGACGAGGGGACCACGCTGAGCTGGCCGTTGCTCACGAGTCTTCCTGGGATACTCGACACTGATTCATTCGCCTGGTGTTCGAAAAGCGCTACTTTTCCCCTGCCGTGTCTGCGATGGGGTCGAGGAAGAGGTGCACTCTCGCTAAGCTTACGTTGACGAGTGCGCCGGGGAACAGCGGTCGCCCCTCCAGATAAATCAAACGCCCCGCTGCCAGGTAGTCCAGACGATGTCGGCTGCCCCTCATCCCTCCGTTCTTTCGGATGCCGGAGCCTGATCGTTGGTGGACCGCTAGATGGTGCAAGACCTAAACTTTCCTTCTCTTCTGCAGCAAAGCCCTCGAGAGGGCCAAAATCGAATATCGACCGGGGAGAGCTGACCTGATACCTCGGCAGGCATTGAGACGACGACGGCTCTTGACGAGTCGATAGCGAATACTGGCCTTGGATGGCAGCAAAGAGAGAGGGGTCCTGGGGCTCGCCTGGCCCGAGGCCCACGGCCGAACCCGGTGCAGTGGCATGACCGCCATGAATGATGCCGTGGTCGAGCGCATGTGGTTCCTCCCCGCGAGCCAACTGAAGGTCGCGTTGTTCTACAGCGGACAATGAGCCGAATGGAGGCTCGGGGACTGTCTGGGGATCATCAAATGGAGAGGGAGGGAGCACGATAGTCTCCCTCCGCGCACGGGAGAGATGCAGCGCCATATCTACGTCCATAGTCCGTTGTCGCTCACGGGCATCAGGGTCATTGGGGTCAAAGGAACGCATGAGTGTTGGGGAACCACGGGCGTGCAAGCTACGCTCGACAGAATCGGTCGGGCTGGAAGTGTCATCGTCGCCTCTCCGTCTTGCGGGAGACACACCTCTAATTGATGGAGGAGAAGTCGAAAGCATTGGTGGGTCGGCAAATGGAGAGCCCATGTCCACTGAGTGACTTGGGGTTTAGTGCGGTGGGCTGTCCGAGGACGTCATGCAATCAATAGAACCGATAATGCGGATGAAATGGACGACACCTTGTTGAGAAATGACAAGGTAGGCCTTGGCGGGTCAAGCGGTTGAGTGGAGTCTGCGAACGAGACACCCCCAGAAGTTCATAAGTCTGAGCACATGACCAAATCGGTACACGAAAATGGACAAAATGATGTGTTGGCCTACTAAATACCGCTGGGCGCTAGGATCACGTGATGATTGCCGGGCAAACCGGGTGAACTGGGACCGGATGTGCGACAAGTGTCTTCGGATCTGATTGAATTTTTATGTCCAAAGAGACCTTGTCTGTTGGAACTACGACATTTGTTATTGTTTACCAAAAGCCTTGAAATTCAACAAGACCAAACATCATGATCGGGAGTGTCTTCGACAATATTGTTCGATTCAAGTATTACGTACCCAACAGGTACATATGAACCCAGTCGACTGTGTCAAGTTCATTCGCCATGCGTCCACTCCCATTGCACGCGACTCTCGATCACTTCGCCGTAAGATAATCATTGATCACAGACTCACGACACATCGTGCACGATGCAGCCCATCACCCATAAAGCAACGCCTTCACTTGACAAAGCAACAGGATCGCCACTTGAACATTGGCAGCGTCATACACCAGATACGCCCTCCGGCCGCCCATCAAAAACGCAACCACAGCCACGACAACCCATCCCCATCGCGCTGGAAATCGCCACGCCGCCCTGCGGCACAACTCGTGATTCAGAACGACGACAAGATAAGAAAGTGAGCACACGCACGTCGCGTCAAGTGGTCGTCCTCGGCCCAAGAGGTCCACGAGCACCAACACCGGAGCAACTTTGAACACGTTGTGATCTCCGTTGAAAGGGGTGGTATACCCTGCCGTCTGGATCGTTCGCACCCATACCGCCAAGACCGGTGCAGCCAGGGGAAGGAGCCACGTCATGAGCAATAATACATGCGTGTTCTGGTTGTACGCATTCGCAAACGTGGGTTTGAGCGTGTGGTCGGCTGTGGTCGGTGATCGGCTGGAAGCCGGGCTCGAGCGATCTGCCGGTGAGTCGACTTCGTCAGATGTCTTGTCATCCTGCTTACACACGGGTGTGGAAATCGTAGGTGTACTTGCCAACGTCGGGACAGAACCCGGGTACGACTTGGGTCGAGAAGTCGCGTTGCAGTTGACGAGTTGGATGATCCAGCATCCAAGGAAGGCCACCTGCCACGGCACCAACAGGAATATGAGCGCTAGCACCAGGAACATGGAAGTTACCATGCTCCGTCGCATACCGATGCTTTCGGGTCTCCTGCGCCGCGACCGTCAGCTTGGAGGTAGGGAAGTTAGTCATCGTACCGTACCTCTGAATAGATCCTCTGCCCAGCAACCTGAGTGGCCACATGAGAGCTGCCAGTAACCACCAACTGATGCACACCATTCCGACTGCAACACCGACCAGAAGCGCTGCCAGTACCGCTCGTAACATTCCTGATTCATCCCCGATCCCAAGGTAGTAATTAGGACCCAAAGGGAGCAACGCAACCACCCCGGTGACCGCCATCAATGTGGGCATCCGGTGCCTTACAAACACACCCAACGACTCGCCGACACTCAGATGCTGACCGTCTAACCCCCAAGAATGGAACAAAAGAAGCGAGACGATACCGACACCCCAGCTGAGTAGCGTGGTGGGATACCGCGTGCCCATTCTACCCAGAGAAGCCCGCCAGTCAACTGAAAGGCGCACTTCTGTGACACCTTGGCATTGCTGTCCAGAAGAATGGATTGTGAGATTCAACCCGCGGGACGGGCCGGGGTGTAGGAGAGGGATGTAAGGAGCCGAGGAATGGGTATGGAGGAAAACGGGTTGGTCGGAGGCAAGGCGATAATAGTGCAATTCAGAAACCTCTGAAGCGTGGACGAGCAGCGGAGAAAATAGAGGTGCTTTAACTATGTATCAGCGCGCGTCCCTGGAGCTTTTCCGCGATGCACTTGCCTGCACACGATGAATAATCCGCCATTTTAGGGACGAGTCGATAAACCAGGAGCGCAATAGCTGGGAGGCGTGGAAATTTGACATACGTCTTCCAACCTACGTCGTCAAGTGGTATCTTCACGCCTCCAAAAAGCAAGTCTGCAGAAAGCCATCAGTCCCGTAACCATGCTAGAGAAGTGCAATATTCACCCACCCGAGAGGCCGACCTCGCTCCTGACATCACGTGGTTGGTTGAACCCTCCTGCAACCCAACCACGACCATCATCACTGGCATCGACAGTGACCCCTACCCAGCCCTGCGCTGCATGAGGAAGCTCGGCCTCGAAAAACACTATGCCCTCGCTCTCATCCGTTCCTTCATCCGGTACTGGGAACAGCTTTCCAGGGACCGGGGCTGGAAGGAGTTTGAGCGAAGCTGGTGCAAGGGAGATGCATGCATCCGTGGAACGTTCCGCGCAAAGGTGAACAGACACACGCAAGTCGAGGGCATGGTGTGGGGACACATTCGAGATACTCCCCTGGGAAACATACAAGACAAACG